>MCFE01000570.1:0-56974 GCA_002104905.1 Basidiobolus meristosporus CBS 931.73 | reverse complement strand
TGCACCCTCAGCAAATGTATCCATCATCTATGAGTATTACTGCTATGCTCTAACACTTCCAACTATAGTAGCCATTATTATCTATCTCCCTCCATCTCTGTCTAACTCCATAACACTGGCAATTTTCTTGGCCACATCAGAATTCATCAACAGCTCATCAATCCCTTGTATGGTAGTGGGAGATATAAATATCCCCCACCCTGAAAATATCACCACTATTTCATCCAGACTTAGAACCCGAGAGGAGCACTTTAAAAAGTTCCTCCGACAAAATCATCTGGTCACTGTAAACACTCAGCAAGCTCAACGTTGTGTTGACTGGGTAACAGCTACTCCAGCTGCCTTACAGTACATCCACCAGGTTACAAGCATTCCAGAGGATATCAGCTGTGGTTCACTAGAGAAATCTGATCACAAGCCAATACATATTATCATTTCTGCCAGAAAAACCCTACCAATTGGCACCCTTCTTCAGCCGTTTACAATCCTGCCAGCCAAAGCTTCAGTATCACAGACACAGGACTTTGCCAACTACCTATCCTTGCTTACAGAATATGCATTTCCCAGCTTACCTGCATGGATTTGTGATGATATAAATGCATTATGGCTATTTTACCAGCATTTCATCATAATCACTGGCTGTCTGGCCCTGCCCACCAAGTCCTACCAAAAGCCATCTGCAAACCAACTTAAATGGAAATCCATCATTTCTGCCTTAAATTCCAGCTACCTATGTTTCCCTAACCCAAAAACACAGAACCTCCTGGAAAGCGCAATCTCCTACTCCAAGTCACTACAGATCACTGAGCATACTAGATTATGGGCTCATATCATGGATACCTTGCCCTTAGTAAATATGAATGCCACCACAAGGTCCATATCAAGAGTATACAAAGCCATGAGACCCCAAGCAAGGAGTATACCATCACCAGACAAACTGGCCCCTATATTCTTTGATTCAACCATGCATCCCACTCCTCCTTTCTACCATACTGGTAACATATCCACCAGTCCAACATCTCCAATTGTGGTTTCAGCAAAGCTTCTGGAGAAAATTTTAAAGAAGCTTCCTGCAAATACTGCACCTGGACATGACTTGATTACCTACAATCTACTCCGGGTGTGCTACTCCAAAATGAGTCACTTACTTCTCCCATTCTACTCTATCTGTGCCCAACAATTGACTACCCCAAAGGCCTGGTCACAGGCAAATGTAATACCCTTATACAAAGGGAAGGGGAAACACTCACTCCCAGGTTCTTACCGGCCAGTTTCACTCCTACCAACCTGCCGGAAAATCTTTGAGCTTATGATAGCAAGATCCTTGCAATCTCAACTATATCCATTCCATCCTTCTCAGTTTGGCTTCTTGCCCAAACTCTCCTTGGATATGGCTGTAGTGCTAAGCCATGATCATTCACTTCAATTCTCATTGCCAACCATTCTGTTTGACATTACTAAAGCCTTTGACTCTGTGGACAGAGCTCTGCTTTGGAGAAAGCTATTAGCAGTTACCACACTACCAATGACCCTTCTTGTACGTTCTCTATTTTGTGAGAACTCAGCCAAAATTTTGCATCCAAGTTGCACATCAGAGACTTATGAGGTTCCAAATGGAGTAGTCCAAGGATCTGTACTAGGTCCCTTACTATTTGTGATATTCCTACATGACTTTCCTTTATTTCCAAAAGGCCCCTCACCAGACTCTCCCTATCCACTACTAACTCTCTATGCGGATGATATCAAGATTGCTACTCCTAATCCCATAGCAGACACTGCCATCATTGAGAAGTACTTGGCTGCCAACAACCTCTCACTCTCAATTTCCAAGACAGTCCCAATTGGATGCACTACAACTATACAGAACACTAGCATTCTGCCACAACAAACTGCAATATATCTAGGTCTGCCGTTTTGTCAACATGGGATTGACTCAAAGCTCCACCTGAATAATAGGATCCGTCTTGCCCAACAGGCTCTCAAAAAGCTTCTGGTAGTAGTCACTCCAGACACTCCAATTCAAAAGATCCCTATACTTCTGAAGCAGTATGTGCTGCCAGTACTTGAATTTGGTCTCCACATTATACCCCTAACCTCCAGAGAACTTCACCGCCTGGATAAATTTCTCCATCAGTGTATCAGATCCTTGGTACCTTATCTTCCAGTATCTCCCTATATCCATGCAACTAATGGAGCCTTTGGGTTCTACCCATACCAAATCCGAATGATCTATCTCCGGGCTTCCTTCCTAGTCAAACTTCAGAAATCACATAACCCCTCCATCAAACTATGGCTTCAATCTAACTCCTCCCTGAAATCTTCTTGCTGGCACACCCTGGTTGGCTCTGCTGTAGTAACAGAGCTTGCTTCAAAACTTCAAAAAGCTGAGAAACCAAGACTACTGGCTCAGGACCATCTAAGATCTATGTGGCAGAGCTACTTACAAGTCCACACACCTTTCCTACTACACCTAATCCCAGGCTGGGTTCCAGTCTTGGATTATATTGATCAGAAACATCTACAATTTGTACTTCCCCCAAAACCCCTGAATTTTATATTTACCCCTGATGAGCTTTACTTTATTGAAACAAACATTAGAGATGAAACAAAACATAGATTAGATTACTTATTAGAGAGGTTCTAGACCTCTTAATTGGCTTCTTTATTTGTACTTAGATTAGTTCTTAACCCAAATAAAGATTTCACCAACTTGGTGACTTTCCCTCCCCTAACCCTTGCCAGTTTGCTACTTTCCCTGCCAGATGATCTCAACTTTGCCTGGCTCTTTATGAAGCATCTGATTCTGGTGTCTGCCTCCCTCTCACTGCCATGCAAGACTACTGCTGTTACCTCAAGAAAATGGGAATCCATTGTTTCAGCCCTGCAACAAAGCTACCTGAGCTTCCCTAACCCAAAAACAGAGAAACTCCTCCTGACAGCAATACACCACTCCAAGGCAATTCACCACACTCTGCATACTCAGCTCTGGGATCATATTATGAGTTCCTTGCCTCTGCAATCTTCCAACTCTATAACAAGAACAGTATCAAGACTCTACAGGGCAATGAGGCCCTCTTCCAGGAAGTTACCTTCAACAGAACAGCTGGCTAACATCTTCTTCTCTACAAAGCAGTACTCAACTCCTGGCTTTCATCCTGACTTCAAGACTCTGCCCATCCCACTTGCACTTGATCAAAGGAGAATTCATAATGTGCTCAAGAGGCTTCCCAACTCTACTGCTCCAGGTGTGGACACAATCTCCTATGAGCTTCTGAAGACTAGTACCAAGGCCATGTCTGCACTTCTGCTTCCACTGTTTCAGCAATGCTCAGCCCAGCTTTCTACTCCTGAGGAATGGTCCTTTGCAAATGTTCTGCCACTGTACAAGGGTAAAGGAAAGCACCTGGATCCTAGCTCCTACAGGCCAATATCTCTGCTGCCCACCTGCAGAAAGGTGTTTGAGCTTCTGCTTGCTCAGGAGCTCTACTCTGACTCCCTCAAGTTTCATCCTGCACAGTTTGGCTTTGTCCTGGCCTCTCCTTGGAATATGCAGTCATACTTAGCCAAGATCACTCTCTCCAGTGCAAGTATCCCTCTGTTCTGTTTGATATTACTAAGGCCTTTGATTCAGTTGACAGAAATCTGCTTTGGTCCAAGTTGCAATGCTTCTCCAGTACCTCTCTCACCCTCCTTGTCAGGTCTCTGTTTCTGGATCCACAAGCAAGAATTCTGCACCCAAGTGAGCAATCACCAGTGTTCTCAGTTCCTAATGGAGTGGTTCAAGGCTCTGTGCTTGGTCCTATACTGTTTGCCATCTTCCTGAATTATTTCCCAAGACTCTCAGCTGACTGCCTGGTTACTCTCTTTGCTGATGACATCAGAATATCCTCCTCCAATGTGCAACAAGACTCCCAGACCATCCACCAGTATCTGCAGAAGAATAATCTCCAGCTTTCCATTGCAAAGACAGTACCTTTGGGCTCTCCCATCAACTTGGAGAACTTCACTCTACCTGCTCAGGTTTCTGCTACATATCTTGGCTTTCCTTTCCTTCCTACTGGACTAGACTCTGGAGCACACCTGAAGAAGAGAATCATCCTAGCAAGACAGGCACTCCACAAGCTACTGGCTGTTACTCCTCCTACAACTTCAGCTCCCAGCTGCCTCCTTCTACTCAAGCAGTTTGTCTTCCCTGTCCTGGAATTTGGCTTACCACTTCTCTCTCTTACTTCTAGAGACTGCACTAAGCTTGACAAGTTTGCAGTATGGTGCATTACCTCCTTGGTGCCTCATTTGCCTGAATGCACCTACAGACATGCTATTCTTGGTGCTTTTGGGTTTATGCCCTATAAGATCAGACTTCTCTACCTTAGAACCAGATTATATCTCAGACTTCACAACTGCAACAACCCACTGATTAAGGCCTGGAAGAGAACACACCACACAACACCTGGCTCCTGCTGGAGAACTATACTTGGAGATCCTGAAGTCAAGAAGTTTGCTCACTACATTCTGCAGTCAGAAAAACCCAAGCTGGCCTACCTGAAGTACTTGACAGACTTTTGGCAGCAATATCTGCAGCAGCACACTCCCTTTATGATGAACATCAATCCTTATCACATTCCCCTCATTAATGTTGTTCACAAGTCATTCTTACCTCTCTTGCTACCCCCCTTCCCACTGAACAGTGTCTTGAGCACTGAAGAACTATCATCACTTCTTATTAACTTACCTACAAATTCCCCTCAGCTACACACTCTTGTATCAAAGCTACAACAGTAGTGCTGGCTTCTTTGTTTCAACTGAAATAAAGATTTCACCTGTTGGTGACTGTCTCCCCCCCCCCTAAGTGACATCCTTCATGATTCAGGAAAGCCTACAGTAGCACCAATGGAGTCTCCTTTGACCAGGCAATCTGGGAGCAATGTAGCTCCTCCTCACAGTGGCACCAGTACAAACCCAGTCCAAACCACCCAGAGTAACCCATACAAAGCAGAGTCACTTCCCCAACCAGCAACTCAGCCATACAGAAGACCTACCTTTGCTGAAATAGCAAAGAAAAATGCCAAGACTGGCTCCAAAAAAGAAATCAACAGACTGACTGCTGCTATGAGACTTTGTGTTGGTGCAAAGCCTCCCTTTACCAGCACAAAGGCAGAGGTCAGCCACAAAGTCTGTAGGATGTACCTTCAAGGTATTAGGCATCAACCAATAAGGCAGGTGAAATCTATCCTCTTTGAATTCAGATTTCAACTATCCAGGATATGGAGTATCAACTTCATAGGAAGAAATAGTTTAGAGTTCACTCTCTCTGCTGAGTATGCTTACTCATTCATTGCTAAAGTGAAGAAATACCCCTTTCTCAAACTACTTGGCAAGGTAGATCCTTCCAAGCCCTTGGACCCTGAAGCCACTCCCATTGTGGCTGAGCAAGTGAAGGCTGCATATGCAAGAAGACTGCAGCAGTCTTACAACATGTCAAACAGAGACACATAGAAGTCTTACCTGACTGATTTGGCTAAGGAGACTGGCTTCCCAATTATCACCAATGAATCAACCATTACCACCTCAGCAAATCCTGATGAGATCATGATTAGTTTAGATCATGAACATGAGCCTGATCCCTTACCTGGCCCTATCTCAGTAGCTGATGATCAGCATCAGTCTCAGTCAGCTCCCACTACTCATCAATGATGACATCTACCCAGCCCCTGAAGATTGGCTACTGGAATTGCCAAGGATTAAGCTTTCACAAGTGGTCTGGTGTCACTGACCTAATCAAAGATAATAGATATGATATAATTTTCCTGGCTGAAACTTGGTTTGTTGATCAAGCTCTGCACTCATCACACTCATACTTCCTAGCCACCTCCAAAAGGATTGGCCCTAACAGGATTGTCCCTAACCCAATCATAACTGGTCATGAGAAGGCTGGACTGATCTGTCTAGTATCACCACATCTGAGGCCAAAGATATCCATGGTCTCCTGCACTGAATATACAATATGTGTAACTCTGATGTCAGTCAGCCTAATGACTGTCTACTTCCCTCCCTCAATGTCCTGTCAGGATATTGCCTCATTCCTGCCCACTCAGCCTCCCACTCTGCTCTTTGGCAATATCAACACTCACTTTGGTAGACTCTTTGGCTCCAAGAAGGTTGGACCAAGGAGTAGAATAGACTTATTTGAGAGTCTACTTCTAAGACTTGGTATGGAGCACCTTCCCCCCATCCCACTGGAAGCACTCCTGATCATGCTTTTGTCAGATACAACACAATGGCTCATTGGTACTTCCAGTCTGATGTTATGTGTGGCCAGTCTGACCATATATTTATGGCTGCTGTGGTGTCAATGGCCTACTCTTCCTCTAACACCCAGAATTTCTCTTCTTCTGACTCAATCAAGCTGCATCTTCAGCCACTAGAGAAGCCTATGGTTCAATCACTCATTAGCAGCCATTACTCTTTGGAGTCTCCTATACTGCAAACTGCCTG
Organism: Basidiobolus meristosporus CBS 931.73; assembly: GCA_002104905.1. Classification (NCBI taxonomy): domain Eukaryota; kingdom Fungi; phylum Basidiobolomycota; class Basidiobolomycetes; order Basidiobolales; family Basidiobolaceae; genus Basidiobolus; species Basidiobolus meristosporus. The sequence continues at coordinate 50,479 of MCFE01000570.1, read as the reverse complement.
GAGACATCTAGAAGAGCTTACATCCTGTTCTCCTATAGGAACCATCTCTGCTGCTATTGATGCTGCCTATACTGCTTTCCACTCCCTGGTATTGGTCATATGTGAGGAGTACCTGGGAACTTACTCAGTTCATGCTGCCAAATCTGGTCCTAGGAGAAGTGACCCCCTTTGGAGACTTCACTCTGCCTCAGCTGCCCAGCAGGCTGCTGTGATATTCAAGCAAGCTCAAAGGGTAACTCAGGCAGAAGTAATAATCAGTTCAAGAGATCCTGGTATCTCTGCTGTGGATGATGCATACAAGTACTTTCAAGAAGTATTTGCATACCCACCTGCTCATTGCCTTAAAGATGGCTGGGTTCCAGCATTTGGGACTTTCATGCAAGACACCCTCTCTGATAGTCAATGGTTCACTGCCAAGTCTCTTCTTCTTGCAATCAGCAAGTATCCCTCTTCCAAGTCTGCTGGTCTGGACCCTCTTCATATATGCATTCTCAAGGTTTTGGCTAGAAATGCAGCTTTCATAGATGATTTGAAGATTTTCTTTCATCATTGCCTCAGGCTAGGGTTTACCCCTTCATAGTGGAATCTCTCTCACATTCACCCTTTGCAAAAGAAGTCCACTTCCTCAACCATTGACAACTTCAGGCCTATTGCCTTGACACCAATGCTTAGAAGAATATTTGAGGCCTGCCTCCTCAACCACTTGAAGGACTCCCCCTTGGCCCAGTTTCATCCTGCACAAGCTGGCTTCAGGGGTGGCTACTCTACTGTAACACATTCAGTTGTATCTCATGATGCTTTTTACCTATCAGGTCATGAAGAAAGAAAACACAGAATCTTTATTGACCTGAAGCAAGCATATGATAGGGTAGTGATCCCAATACTCCTGAAGAAGCTAAAGAACCAGAATGTATCCAGTCAGCTTCTTAGGATTGTACACTCACTCTTCTCAGCCTGCTATTCCACCATTAGTGTTAATGGTGTGATATCATCTCCATTTCCCAGGCTCAGGGGGCTATTCCAGGGATCTTTGCGTTCACCAATCCTGTTCAATGTCTACATTGATGACCTGGCTCAAAGTCTCTGCGTCAATGACTCAGGAGCTGCTGTGCCCTCTGCACTGTTATTTGCTGATGACATCCAATTGCTGCCTAGGAGTCTCTCAGAAGCTAATTGTTTGCTGAGTAAAGTCAGCCAATGGTGTACTGCCAATGGTATGGAGGTAAACACTGCTAAATCAGCATACATTGGTCCCACACCAGAGTGGAATATTTCCTTCAATAACTCCCTTCTTCCTCAACCTTCCTCTTACAGCTACCTTGGACTCCCAACTTGTCAAAGTGGTATTTCTTGGGCAGCTTACACTGAAAAGTGTATTCAAAAGGCTTCTGCTACTTTGAGATTCCTACAGCTCAAAGGGGCCAGATGGCATCCTCTGATTAGGCTACAGCTATTCAAGGCCTTTGTGAGGTCATCTTGGGAGTATGCTGCTCCTATGATGTGTTTGGCTGCTGATCCTAACCTCATTACCAAGCTACAAGCTCTGCAGCAAGAAGCTATTGGCTGGGTAGTCAATGCTTCTGACTACCATTCTAGGCAATATCAGAGGCTTATACATAGTCTGACTGGTATTGAGGCTGTGCCAATCAGATTTGAGACTTTAGGTATCAGATTTGGGCAGCACTATGCAAAAGCATCACCCAATAATCCTTTGAAGATCTTAGTCAATAAGATTACTAACAACTTAGTCCAAGCCACCCCAAAGTTATTGGTGAGAAAGAAGATACACTTTCCTGATGGTTATAGAGATTATCTGGCCTCCAACAGTGCCAAGCCACCTAGAGAGCATATTCCTCTCTCTGTAGCAATGCATAAAAGGAAGCTGGAGAATATCTCCAGAGTTACTAGCTCAAAAGACAGAGTTGGACTTATTTCTCATGAGAGTAGACATTCCCATAGTGGAGCAGACATATCCCTTTACATCAGGAGTTCCTTCTTTGCCTTCCAGGCCATAAGGTGGAGAATGAACACACTTTGCTTGGATTCTAAGTGCCCCTACTGGAGCAGGTATTTTTACTTCTCTCATGTATAGAGCTGCTTTGGGTTCAAAGATACCCAATCTTTGTTCCAATTTCACAAACAAAGGGAGCTCATCCAGAGACTTTCTGCTATCATATCTGCAATTAGACCTGAGCTTCTGCCTTCCTGTGAGATCCCTGCCTTTCAGGAAGTGGTAGTATAGCTCTACACTTTTCCTTAGTGCTTTGCTTTCAAATAACTCCCAGCTTTACTTCATTTTCTAGCCTGATTTGTTGACAAATTTCTTTTCAGAACTCAACTCAACTTGAGCAGTATTTTACCTTCACATTACTATAGATATATCTTCTTTGTACAATATGCACTTTTCAACTTGAATCAAGTTGAAATAGTATTACTATACTTGATCAGATTCAATAAAAGAATTTAGACCCCTAACCCTTCTCTTCTCCCTGCTAATTTTCCTAACCCAGGAATAATCCATCCATCTACCCTTGTCCATCCATCTATAAATTCTGACTTCTGGAATTTTTGCTCCTTCCTTCTCTTCTCCCTGCTAATTTTCCTAACCCAGGAATAATCCATCCATCTACCCTTGTCCATCCATCTATAAATTCTGACTTCTGGAATTTTTGCTCCTTCCTTCTCTTCTCCCTGCTAATTTTCCTACCCACCCACCCCAACCTACCCTGTTCTTCTTATTTCTTATGCCTTCATTCCATTCCCTTCAGATTTCCTTCCTTGAGGAAAGGCTTGCACTTGTTGAAGCTGAAAATGCTTTACTCAAGAAACAAGTTCAAAAGCTCTTTTCTGCCTTCTCTGATCTGCAAGAATCTATTGTCCCTGTGTCAACTCTTCCTGCCAACAAGACTCCCCCAGAATCATCTGCTCCTGCTCAATCTTCCTACTCTGAAGCTGTCAAAAAGTGTGTTCCTGCTTCCTCAAGATATCCTGCTGCTCTTCCTAAAACTAAAAGAAAGTTTCCTGCCACTTCTGATTTGCCTCCTGCTACTGACTGGGCTGTCTGCTACTTTGCCAATGCGGAGTTTATTCCTATATCTGAGCATAGGATGTATCTCAAGCAACAAGGTTACAACTTATCCAAGATTGTTAACATGAGATTTATCAACCATCACACTCTGGAGGTAGTACTTGACAAAAGTATTGCTAAAGAGTTCTCTCAAAATGTCTCTGACCAGTTTTACTGGGAACCTACTGACCATGCCTTTGAAGAGTTTCCTGATTCTCCAGTTTACAAGACCTTCTCATTAGAAGAATCTCTGCTCTCCAGATTCACTTCACTTATCAAAAACTCCCCTTCTCCTGCTATTACGCACTTCTTAAAAGATTATTATATCTCTCAAGCTTATCTACTTCACTCCCCCATGAACCTGAACTCCAGTGTACTCTGGGATACTGCCTTAACTTTAGCTTAGATTTATTCATATTCAACTTAGTGTTTACTTTGGGAATCTTCTATTCCCAGCTGGCTTCTTTATTTGTAGTTAGACTTGTCTGAAATCAAATAAAGATTTCACCTACCTTGGTGACTTTCCCTCCCCTAAATTAAACTTGGCTACCGGTGCAAAGGTCTCAGTATAGTCAAGTCCTTTTGTTTGAGAGTATCCTTTGGCTACAAGTCTTGCTTTGTATCTTTCAATTGTACCATCAGCCTTGTATTTTGTCTTGAAGACCCATCTGCATCCAATTGATTTTTGGTTGATTGGTAATTTGACTAAGTCCCAAGTTTGATTTTCCATCAGGGCCTGATATTCCTCAGTCTTTGCAGATCTCCAAAACTTTGTCTGTGGGCTATTTAGGGCCTCTTTTACAGTCTGGGGTTCATCAATATAGACTGAATAGGCATTTTGACTGATTTCCAGCCAGTTTTTTGGCATATGCTGTACACCCAAATATTCTTAGATGTTCTGCACTTGGTCTGTATCCATACCATGCTTCAAATGGAATAGAATCACAAAGTATTCTGTTATAACTCCTATTTTTAAGATATACAGCAGTGGCAACTGATTCCGCCCAAAAATCATAGGATAATTTTTGATCATGGATCATGGATCTTGCCATATCAATTATTGATCTGTTAGCTTGTTCTGCTACTCCATTCTGCTGTGGGGAGTATGGTACAGTAGTCTCTTGCTTTATCCCATGAATTTTGCAGAAGTGGATGAAGAGTTTTGAGGTATATTCTCCACCATTGTCAGTGCGTATTTTCGTGATTTTTTCACCAGTTTCTCTCTCCACCATGGCTTTAAACTCCCTGAGCTTAGACAGAGCTTCTTCCTTTCTCTCCATGAAGTAGACCCATATGTATCATGTATAATCATCAATAAAGGTGATTAAATACTTCATCCCGCCTAAGGATAAATTTGCATAGGTCCACACAGATCTGAGTGAATTAGATCTAGTTTTTTCTTAGTTTTGATTAATCCAGAGCTCTTGAACGGTTGTCTGGCGTGTTTCCCATATATGCAGGCTTCACAGTGCTCCAAGTTAGCTGGGGGATCAATTTTCACTCCAGAAATTAGCTGATCTTTGATCATTTTGCGCAAATAATCAAAATTGATATGTCCAAATCTCCTGTGCCAAAGCATTGGTGTTTCTTCATTTAAGCTACTTATATTGGCTTCCAAATATGATGGAATATAAGTCAACTTGTATAGATTCTGATCTCTGATGCCCAAAGCAATATGGGCACCATTTTGATCAGTGATCCAGCATCCAGAATTGTCAAAACTGAAACTGAGTCCTTCTGCTGTGGCCTTGCTTACAGAGAGTAGGTTCTTGGCTATTTCTGGTACATAGAGTACTTCTTTAAAGGTCAGTGTATGGCTTCCTTCACTGCTTCTAAGGTTTACTTGGATAGTTCCTTCTCCCACTGCATCAAGTGTTCTATTGTCACCCATGAAAACCTTCTTAATTGGAATTTCTTGATATTGGGTAAAAAGTTCTTTTTGGTGTGTAATGTGTTGAGAAGCTCCAGAGTCAATGTACCACGTCTGAGAATCCTTGTTTGTGGTCATATTTAGTGCAGATATGAATAGTCTATCTTCAGTTGTTGCAGCATTTCCATATTCAGGCTTCTTTTGCTAATTATCTTTCTTTTTGAGACACCGGTCTGATGTGTGTCCTTTCCTTTTGCAGTAGTTATAAAACAGGTTGCTGTTGTCTTTGTAGGGTCTTGGGTACCTCCTTTGTTGGGTATCATTGCTTATTAAAGTATTTTCTTCTTCCTTCTTATTGGCGCTTGTTTTTCTTAATTCTTCATCCAGGAGCCTTCCATATATGTAATTTAAGGTCAAATCTTCAGTTCTGGACTCTAGGGCTGATACAAGGCCCTGAAACTTGTCTTTCAGGCTATTCAGGATGGTAACTATCACATCCTCATCAGTAGTTGGTACTCCCACAGATTCCATCCCATCTACCAGCAGGGTAGTTCTGTTAATTAGATTTTTCATTTCTTCTCCTGGCAGCATCTTTGTAGTAAAGAATTTTCATCTCAGATACATCTTCTTGGCAGCTGAACATGACTGGTAGGTGTCTTCTAATGCTTTCCAGGCATTCTTTGCCGTTTTTGCTCTTGAGCATTGAATTAGCAATTTGTCCTTGACATTATGGCAAATGCAGTTAAAGGCACTTTGCTCTTTCTTCTGGTACTTTAAAGCTTCCTCTCCCACATTTTTAGGAGGGCATTCTTCTCCCATGACAATATCCCAAAGGCCTCTTTCTTGTAGCAGCATCTTCATCTTCACCTTCCACACTTGGTAGTTAGATCCATCCAACTTTTCAGCAGAGGGAAAAATTCCAGTAATAGCAGTAGTAGACATTGCAGAGAGTGACAGCTTGGGGCTCATAACCTTTTGTAAGAGTCTTGGAGATATTGGAAGTGATTGGGAGAACAAGTAGATTATGTGGTTTTCACTTAATGATTTATTGAATGTAAAAGTAGTATTTATACTTTTACATGGTCTTGGCATAACAAACACGTAAAGTAGATTAAGAAAGGTCCCAAGAACATGTGTGCAAAGTTTGGGGCTGTTTGGACAACTTTGAGAATTTTCATGTTCTGGGTACCTGGTATTTTGATGAAAATATTCTAAGTAAATCCCAACAAGGAATTTGGTCAGTATTCTCTAGGATTTGAAGGTGATGATCTAAGTGACTAAGTTAGGTGAATATTTAGGTGGAAATACGAATTTTTACAACACTTATTACACTTTTCTCTTAGATACAACACACACTCTCAATATGTATATCACTTATGAATATTTTGTTCAGTGGGAGGGTGGTAATTGTTAAGTTGTCACCTAAATATTCATGCTAACTTAGTAACATAGATCTTGTTCTTTGATTAGCATTCTGCCCTGGCCAAATATCTGGTCCAGATTTACTTGGTATATTTTCACTAAATTATCAGGTATCCAGATTATGATCTTTCTCAAAGTTGTCCAAAAGCCCCCAAACTTTGCACACATATTCTTGAGACCTTCCTTAGTAAGCTCTAAGCATTTTTTTTGCTCCACTGTATCAAAAGTACAAATACCATACTTTTGATCAATAAATCTACAAGTGAATAACATGTAAGTCCTCTAGTTCTCCACATCACTTCCAATACTCCTCAGAATATTGCAACAAATATCAGGTACCCAGGACATGAGAATTCTCAAAGATGTCCAAAGAGCCCCAAACTTTGCACACATGTCTTGGGGATTTTTCTGAGCATATTCTTTATGTTTATTTTGCCAAGGTCATGTAAGAGTATAAATACCACTTTACATTCACTAAACCATTAAGTGAAAACCACATATTCTACTTGTTCTGCTAGTCACGTGCAATATCTCTAAAACCCTTATAACAATAATATCAGCCAAGAATTGCAGCATAACCCTAAGGTCAATAATTCATAATTTAACTATTAGCCTAGTACAAGTTTTGGATATACTAATACTTTAGGTGCTGAGCTTGATTCAACAATACGAGTATGCCTACAAAGCTTAGGGCATGCCAATTTATATGAGCAAATCCCAAAAGACACTCAACAGATATTGTGTTACTACTGATACCAGATACTGGGTCTACTTGCTCATCAATACGATAATATAGTTGAAGTAACGTTTGATAATTAGCCAGAATTTTGAATCAATATGAATACAGGCAAAATTTCCCGTGCATCACTCAATCTTAGCATATTCCTAAAGCCCGCCGTGGTGTACCCACATATCTAATTTCCAATTATGCTGCCAAAAGTCTGAGCATGCTCCATAATTAAGCAATGAGTGAACGACCTTCCGCTAAAAGCGTCGAGTCAGTAGTTATCAATATATCTGGCTGGAAATGGCCGGTTCAAGTATGATGCTTCGCAGCATATAGCAAGATCTGTATGTAACAGAAGCATTTGGTAAGCCAGTAATATCCGGGCCAGCCTTTTTGAATGCATGAAATTGGGCTTACAATATTGGACTTGGAAGAGGTACGTAGCAAAACGACAATCCAACGTGTTAAAATGTTGCACGACAAAGCTTCAACGTTAAAAGAGCTTAGTTTAAAATACAACCCCAACGAAAAATCTTGTTTAACCGATGTCCACATTCCATAGGATTCCTTCTTACACTCCGCCTCTATGAAGCATTATAAAACTGGGCAACAATGCAACGGACTCTTCGAGATCTATTCTGGGTGTAGGCCCAATGCGCATTCAAACATAGCACTGTTTCAACAATGCTGACACGTCAGACTTGGTGATCCCATCTAAGACGTACATGATGGAGCCCTGAATCCATCTCTCCAGCGCTACAACAGACACCCGTTTGCTACTGATCAATTGCTTGAAAGCATCCACCAATGGCACAACGCACAATCCAACAGCGTGTGAAGGAGGTGTATCGAGTTCATCCCCAAAGAGGTGATATGATGAGTCTGTTTGTCTTCCAATCTGCCACAGTCACAACCAAAGGCCATGGCTACAAGATCCTCGATTCCAAAAAACGTACAGTAATCGTTGCATCCAGGCCAGGGGCACTGGCATTGTGTTCGGATTTTGAAACAGGCCTCAGTTACGCGGGTATGCTACTGATCCATTCAACCACCACCAATTTGAAATTGATGGGACCTTCGGCCCTCAGCCACCTCCATCTAGTGCCAACAATGCACACCACGTTTAATGAGTAGAATGGGTTAGTCAGAAGCGGATTTAATCGTAGCTGTTTAAATCTGGTCGTACAGGTGGACCACCTCCAACCAATTACTCTGTTTCATGAACGTAGTCTATAAAATAGCATGGTCAGCGAGTAGTCTGAATCAATGAAATTGTATAGCCTACTTAGTGCCCTTCTGAGCAGTTCCCTGATTGTGGTGGCTAGGGAGAGTCACTACACGCTTACTATTTACCAAGGACGGAATACGAAAGGCCCAAAGCTGTCGGAAGTAACTTTGACATGTCACCCCGCTGGAGGCACTCATCCTCATCCAAAAGCTGCCTGTTCAGCTCTTGACAAGGCAAATGGTTCCATTGCAGGACTCGCGGACGACGGAGCACTCTGCATAGCCATCTTTGATCCTGTGACGGTGACCGCAAAGGGAGCTGGTCTCAAATTCAAACAGACATACAGCAATCGCTGTGTTCTTGTCAGCAGAACGAATAGGGTGTTCGATTTTTAAGGCACTACTGTATGTAACGATTAAATAAAATAGCTATCAGCTGAGCTGCTATTCCGCAGATCAATCAACGCCACAGAGAAATTTGACTTTCAGTCACCATCTGGGTTACACGTAGAAAGCATAACTAGATCACTGCGGATGCCAACTCCAGTTCCTTGATACAAATACAATTCCTTGAAGACGTCCACGCCCATACGAACACAATATGACTACTCTACAGAACACCTCCACGGCTACCCACGGCTGGGCCAAAGTTCTGCTCTATGCTAAGGTTTACCTCATCAGGAGTTTGGGCGGCTTGGTTTCTTTCTTCATGCGGCATAACTATTCCCCCTCCCTTATCCAGCAGATACCTACAAATCCGGCCTTACGTTGCGCTTTCTATTTCCCACCCTCCTACGATTCCAGAAATCCACAGAACTATCCTGTTTACCTTAATCTTCATGGCGGAGGCTTTGTTGCTGGAAATGAAGGCGACGATTCACAGTTCTGCCTCTTTTTAGCCAAGGAGGTGGGTTGCATCGTCATTTCGCCAGCGTATCGCTTGGCACCAGAACATCCATTTCCCACTGGCCTGAATGACACCTATGCTGTTAGTCAGTGGATCCTCCAGGAATACAAGACCACCAAGTTGGCGGTAGGAGGAACGAGCGCTGGTGGCCACTTGGCTTTAGCGCTTTCGCAGCTATTGATGAAATCCAATCGGGATATCATTAAAGCAGTCGTGAGTATTTACTCTCCCATAGATTTTTCCCGCAGCTCGGACAATACTTTTGATGAAAAAGACCCGAAAATACGTAACTTCTACCACGAATCCTACTTGCAAACAACTCAAGGTGACGAGGACTCACTACGAAATCCCTTGCTTTCCGTAAATTACGCCACCCCCGACGCCTATCCCGACTCTATGGTTATCCTGGCCGCCCGGAATGACCCTAACATCGCGGACATTGAGAAATTCATTGCCAAGTTTAAGGACCAAAAGAGAAGCTTCATCGGGAAGGTGTACGAGGGAGTGTTTCATGGTTGGTTACACGTCTGGGAAAGGGCACTTGGGAAAGATGCCGCCGACAAGAAATGGGATTGTTATAGGACTGTCGCCCAAGAAATGAAGTCAGCCTTCGCCTGAAATAGGGATGGATATATATATATGTCAAAAATACTTTCCCAAAGAATAAATGTGCGCACAACATAGCGAACCATTAATTCATGAGTGCCATAGCCAAGTTTACAACAACTTTGTACGATACTCGGTCTTACCCATTTGCCCCATTGATATCCTACTAGTTATGGGGCAAAAGCAAGAATGCGTACATTGCTGCTTCGAAATTCCCAGCCACCTTGCATAATTGACAGCCCACAGAATAGGAAACCTTTGGCTCATAGAATGTAGCCTTATTTATCGAAATAGTGCCCGGAATACGCTGATGAGGTTGAGGTTGGGGGCGGGATTCGGATTGGTAAATTTAGCTGGCACAACAGCTGCACTACATGGTATATGGGGCCACACAAAGCTATTGTCGGAAAGATAACTATTCCTGGTTGTCGACGAGTCTAGTTGCCGGGGAGAATCAAATGAATAGGAATTGTGTTGGGCATCCTACCAATATTGCAAGGGCATCTGAACGTGAACGAGGTCAAAAACGGACAGGTGTCCCCTAGGTAAGATTCCGATTTCCTTATTTGTAACATACAGGATCCATCGACATGGCCTGGATTTACGTGTCCAGCCTATATCTATACAGATTTGGACAGTATGTCGTCATCCGGGATTGGTAAGTGTCATGGATGTCGGGTACGATAGCAGATAACTAGTTATCTTTGTTTGTTGAGTGCCATTTACCGTTGTTCTTGATCATGTGACATACGCTAAATACGTATTTACAGGTGTGGGGATCTTGAATTATTGTTCAACAGTTGCAAGTCTCTCGTAATCCCACTCCACTTCCAACGTTATGCTTGCTTCCAGGGCTACTAGAACTTTTCCAACCAGACACTTGGCTCGCGCCTACATACGAACAAGCTACGCTGGCTTTCACAAGCTAAGTAAACTTTCTGCCCAAGAGAAGCCTCACCTGTGGGAAAAGTTACCGGGAGAGAACTCTGGAGAAAAGCCTGGCTTTTCGAAGCTACTAGGCCCCTTAAAAGAAAATAATTTCAGAAACGTCCATGCTAAGCCCGAATATGACGTGGTAGTTGGTAAGCACGCCAAGCTTCGCAAAGAAATAGTCTATGTTTGCTGGAACTCACTTTCTGATTTATAGTGGGCGGAGGTATTGTTGGCTTAGCTACTGCTCGAGAGATACTTAATCGGTTTCCCGAGAAAACCGTAGTTGTACTCGAGAAGGAGCGAGAGGTGGCTGCTCACCAAACTGGACATAACAGCGGTGTAATCCATGCTGGTCTATACTAGTAATATATCTCGCATAGTACTATCCTTTAGCGATTCCTTATTAATTCTGTCATTCTACTTTGCAGTGAACCGGGTTCTCGTATGGCACATACTTGTGTTAGAGGAGCCGACCTAATGTACAAATATTGCGAGGACCATGGTCTCCCAGTCGAGCGTTGTGGCAAATTGGTCGTTGCCGTCAACGAAAAGGAGCACGCACAAGTGGAGAAACTTTACCGCCAGGGAACTGCTAATGGAGTTAAAGGATTGAAGATTTTAGACGGGGAGCAGGTAAGAGCTCTCTTCTCAATGGTAACAAGACCAACAAATACTCAACCATCTACAAAGGTAAAGGAGTACGAACCCAATGTTCGCGCCTACTCTGCCTTGTATTCACCCAACACAGGGATCGTGGATTTTGGACTAGTTGCGCAAAATTTAGCTCAAGAGATCAAAGATAGTGGGTAAGCATCCCGCTTTTTCGCACTCGACATGTGCATAAGACTCAATCTTTCGAGAACATCAGAAGGGGAGAAATCAAACTAGCGTTCGAGGCCAAGAAGTTCACTCAGACATCAGATCATCGAGTGTTGGTAAGTGCAATCACTCCACCAATCCTTTTTGTGGCCACGGTGTTAATTGTGATTATATAGATTAGGGGCGCAGAGCCAGCCAACAAAGGGCCTGCTCTGGAGGTCCTAGGCAAGAATGTCATCACATGTGCAGGTTTTTATGCTGATCGGGTTAGTGGTCTTGCTGGTGGAGACCCAGAAGCTGCCAGAGTGGTGACATTCCGTGGTACGTACTATCAAGTGAAGCCAGAGTACCGTGGCTTAGTCAAGATGAATGTGTATCCAGTCCCCAGTGGCGGAGGGATCCCAGTTGGAGTGCATTTCACTCCTACCGTAAGTGAAGTATTTCGTGTGGCGAACAAAACGAAACCATGCATTAATTTCGCTTCGTAGGTCAACGCTCGCCGCGGCCACCAATTGATCGTTGGCCCGGGTGCCTGTATAACATTTGCCAGAGAAGGCTACCAGTTTTGGGACCTTAAGCTCAGCGACATTTGGGACTCTATCACCAACCCACACTTTTGGTCCTTTGCCCTGAGTAACTTCTCACTGTCGTTCGGAGAACTATGGCGCGATCTGAACAAGCGAGCATTTTTGAAATCTGGGCAGAGGATGATACCCTCTTTGCGCGAAGATATGGTGGAGCCCTCGTTCGCCGGCGTAATGGCACAAATCTTTGAAAAGGGAGGCGTAGCCGCTGGAGACTACATATTGGAACGAAAGGTAAGAGCGTATGAGTACCAGGCTTCTCGAACGAATCCCACATCTAATCGGCGATAACAAGGTATTGGGAGGCACCACGCTTAATGTGCGCAATGCGCCATCACCCGCTTGTACCGCTTCCTTGGCCATTGGCGAGATGGTCGCAAATGTAGCTAGTGAGGACTTTGGTTGGGAGCCAGCTACAAAGAAAGAATCAGCATCTGTTGCAGAATAACTGTCAACAACATATCCACAACTCGATTGTTTGGCTAGCTTGATTGTAACCTTAATCCTCAAATCACCTGATCCTTAATAAATGACTAAGCAAAATCTCGTTGGCTAATGTGGTAACTCCGGTTGCTGGATTCACTTTATATAGAAGTAAACCTCCGGAACCCCACAGCATTTCGAACTACGTTGCTACACACCCGGTCCGATTTGTATACATTTTCGCTTCGATTTATAAATGCATTCACTCAGATTCGAATACCGCCTCAGCCTGAAGAACCAATACAAACAGAACGATCATCAATCATGCTCTTCCCCACATCAAAGATATATTACTAACACACCGATTCAAGATATGACAAGTTGGGTGAAATTGTGAAATCGTTCTAAATGGGATATGATTAAAGATCAAACTCCCTTCTTATTGGACTAATAACAAAATTTCCCTGGTATATAGAGCCATCGTTGGTACTCCTGGCCCATCAAAATCATGTCCCTGTTGAAGAATTGCCTACGTGGAAGCTTGAGAAATAGAGCTGGCTTTAATGGTAAAGGCTACTCCGTTGCTCATTTACCAACACCAACTAATCCTTCACCTTAGGTTTCAGCACCAAAGCTCTCCTCTCTCGTTCCTTAACCACAGATGGTTCAAGTGAAAAGGTTTTGAGCCCTTCCACAGCCAGCGACGTCAAGCCGTAAGTTGGCAGTCAACTGCAGTGCCTTTCCGATTTCCTTAACCCATTCTTCTATAACAGTGCCACTGGTGTGCTACTGATGAACATGGGTGGGCCTTCGAAATTAACTGAAGTGGAGGATTTCTTGACTAGACTCTTTTCGGACTCGGATATTATCCCGCTCCCGTTCCAGTCTGTACTTGCTCCACTCATCGCGAAAAGACGTACTCCCAAGATCGTTGACCAGTACGACGCTATCGGCGGTGGCTCTCCAATCCGTAGCTGGACGCAAAAGCAAGGCAGACTTATGGAGCAGTTGCTAGATAAAATCTCCCCCAACACAGGTAACTGGAATTGAGGCGAGGTTTGATTAATAAGAACCAGTAGTAACTCGTGGTTTAACAAGCTCCACATAAATCCTACATTGGATTTCGATATGCCGCTCCGCTAACCGAGAATGCCCTAGAAGAGATCAAAAAAGACGGCGTGCGTAGAGTCGTTGCATTCACACAGTATCCGCAATATTCGTGCACTACTACTGGTAGTAATTTGAACGAGCTATACAGAAAACTTCAGACGCTAGATAGAGATGGTACCATCAAGTGGAGCCTTATAGACAGATGGTCCACCCACCCTAAATTGATTGAAGTATGTGCTGTGCTACTGTTTGTTACTTCAATGAAACATGGATCTAACCGTATACTAAGGCATTTACTGACCGTGTTCAAGCATCACTGAAAGAATACTCAGAAGAGGAGCGTAGCAAGGTAGTGATCCTGTTCTCGGCCCACTCTTTGCCCATGGCCACCGTCAATCGAGGTGACCCCTACCCTGCCGAGGTGGCGGCTACCGTAGACAGGGTTATGGCCAGCTTAGGTTATAGCAATCCATACAGGTTAGTCTGGCAATCCCAAGTTGGGCCCTCTGCCTGGCTAGGCCCACAAACAAACGACGCTTTGAAAGGCCTTGCCAAGCAAGGGCAGAAGAACGTGCTGCTTGTCCCCATTGCATTTACCTCGGATCACATCGAGACCTTGTATGAATTGGATCATGAATATTGCGAAGAGGCAAAAAAGGTTTGTATTTCATCGCTTCATCGGCCATTCCTTGTCCACTCATTAATCAACCCTGCCTCCTTCAAATAGCTGGGCATTACTGGCATCAAAAGGGCCGAATCTCTAAACGACTCGCCACTGTTCGTGGAGGCCATGGCTGAGGTAGTGAAGGAGAACTTGGAGAAGGGAACCCTGCACTCGCCACAATTCCCCCTTTGTTGCCCAGGCTGTACCAACGAGACGTGTGATAAGATGCGGGAGTTTTTCATGAACCAGTAGAGCTAACTAAAGCATCTGCTCACCTTAAATGAAATCCGCCGTTTACTGTACAAATTGATATCACTTCTAATAAACCCCGAGAATCCCGAGTGTTTTATTGGCTCATTAATAGACGTAAGGAATGATCTTGTATGGGACGATTTCGCAATACCTGTCCCAATCCTTCTTGTACTTCTGCTTGCACTTGTGGTCATCTCTAAGTGATCTATGGATGAGCAACACGGCAAAGAAGATAGCGTAGTAGTAGGTGAAAACTGTGTTGAAGCCAGTGGGCAAACACCAGGCGAGTGACATGAGCCAATCACCGAAATAATTGATGTGTCTGGACATCCCCCACCATCCGGAAATGATTAATTTGGAACCAGCTTCGGTCTTCATGTACTTCAGGTGCTTCACTCCGGGGGAGTCTGGGTTCTTGCGGAACTCGTTCTTCTCATTGTTGGCACTACGGAAGATGTAATATCCAAGTAGCTTGGTACAGACAATCAGGGAGCTCCAGAATGCTCCGATCTCTATTGGGTGGCTGGCTAGATACCGCGCCTGAAGTGAATAGGTAAATGGCACCAATGCCAGATCTCCAAAGCTCAGCATCCATCCAAACCCATCAGTGGTGATGTCCATGGTAGTCAGTACTTTGGCCTCGTTGTAAAGAGACTCAGTAACATAATAGCCTTCGAGGAGCAACACCAAGAGCATGGAGTCCGTGACTTTTCCGTAAGTTACGTACTGCTTGACTGCCATGGAGAAGTTCAGCATTATCCACCCGATAAGGCCGGGTCGAAGTTCACAGAAATACTTGAGATCTAGTGAGCCGATACGAGGATTCAACTCGCGCCCAATGAAAAACTAAGCGTCGGATTAGAGGACGGTTCAGAGACATCGGTGCCAATAAAACTCAACTTACGTCGTAAACAACATTGCCAGAGTTACCACCAAGTGCCAATAGCTTATCTCCAACAAAAGAAGAGAGATAAAGATAGAAGGCTTGGGTCGTGGAGATGATCACTCCTGCAGTGGTGAGCGAGAGAAAATGGTCGCTAATAAATACAAAAGGAGCGGGCCCGTAGACGAATAGAGTAAGGATGACCAAGGAGAGGGTGACCAACAGAGACTTAAAAGCTTCCAAGATGATAAGTGTTAGCTGGATGAAAAAGTAGGTCAAAGAAAACATGCTATACCGTTGATCTTGTACTTGAGAGTTTGACCATTTCTTAGCTGAGTTCCCTCACGCTCCTCACAGGGAATAATAAAGTATAGAAGGGCAAGATATGCGATCCAACCGACGTAAACGCACAAAGTAGAGCATTCAAAGAAGGTCAACTTGCTGGTGTAAGCCAAAAAAGTCTCGGGGCTGAAATTCCAGAACCACTTGGGTGGGCAGCCATCTTCGTTGCAAACCAGGTACAGAAAGTAAACCAATACGTTGCAGAGAGTAATGACCAATATGGCGCCTGGTGGGCCCATAAACTCATAGCTTGTCGACTTCGGATTCAGTTTGGTATAGGTATACATGATGAAAAGAACCCTCCCTTGTGAGAAAGCCCTCCTTTCAGGCTTAAAACCACTTTATCTAGAAATCACCTGATCACCAACGTTCCAAATCGAGAAGATGCATGGTATTAGTCGAATAATTGATATTCCATTATTCTTGGCACCGGTACACAAGTGCCGAAGTCGGCTTGAACATTTTCGCTAGCAACATAACCGCAAAACCGTTTACTTTGGTCATATTTGTGTTCTTGTAAATCATGATCAGATTTATTTGTACATACAGTTGTAGGTAAGAATCATATTGATGGGGGATTACTGGAATAAAATAGGGTTTTGCCAAAACTTGAATGAAAATCAATAGTATACGAGATGTATACATGAAAAGAAGGATTAAAGGGGGCAGCTATAACAACGATGTCTACCAATTGGTACGCTTAGTTGGCCTTAATGGGCTCGCTGACAGCGGGAGGCTGCTCACCGTTGGCCTCAGGAATAGGCTCTTCAGCTGGTTGAGGGGCTTTGGGTGCAGCGATGGGGCGTACCATCGAGCTTAATCTTTTGAATAGGGTAGGCTTCTTTGGCTTCTCAGCGGCTTCTTCGGTGACTGGCTGCTCCGTGTTTGAGGTTTGGGCAACATCCTCGCCGCTTTGAGCTGCAACTTCTCCATCAACATCATTCACAATTTCCAATGGCTTCTCGAGATTGTCATTTTCAGCGACTGGTGGGCGGATCTCCACTTCAGCCGAGTCTTGTGGGACCTCGACTTGCTTACCCTTCTTGAGATGAAGGAAATTGGAGATGGTTCGTCTGATGGGAGATTCAGGTCGAGTGACTTCTGGCTGTTGCTCGGGAGTAGTTTCGGGCTCCTCGGTCGCCTTTTCCGGAGTTTCTTCTGCGGCCTCAACGATAGGGGTTTCAGCAGCGACTTCAATAGCAGGAGCTTCTGCTTGTTCCGCGGTGGCTTCAGGCTTCTCTTCTTTCATAAGGCCTTTGAAGAATTTAGGAAGGTGGAATGACAGGGGTCGAACTGGGTGCTCTTCCTTCTTTCCATCAGCAACAGGTGCTTCAGTCTTGACTGGCTCTTCAGCTACGGTGGCTTCGTTCTCAGCTGCTTCAGGAGTTGGCTCGGAAGCTGGCTCCTGTACTTCGGGTGCTTCAACAGGAACAGGAACCTCAGGCTGCTTCTCAATTTTTTTGTTGATCATTGATTTGAAGTTAATGAATCGAGATTTCAATGTGGATGTCTCGTGTTGAGCCTCATGGGCTTCGGCAACAACAGGAACTTCTTCCGCAACTGGTTCCTCAGGAGCGATCTCTGGCACCTTGGTATCAGGAGTAGCTTGGTGCTCGCCATCACGATTTTCAGGTTCGTTATCCGAACCGGAGAGGATCTCGTTGTCAGATAAGATGCCAGTTGGAAGAGGAGGTGTAGTTTTAGGGTTAAATGCTTGACGGCTGACCAATTTGTCGTAAGTCTCCTTGTATTGTGGAGCTTCAGCCGGGTTGGGCAGGCTTGAGAGCGAGTCGATTCTTGACTGAATAGCATGAACCCATGATTTGGCCTCGTCAGCAGAATGAGCTGCCAAGACATACTCTCTTTTCTGGGTTTTAACGGAGAAGGCGTGGGGTTTACTGGCCTTCATAGGGGAAACAGATTCAACATTGCTAAGATTAACAATTCCGAGTGGGACTTCAACGTGATCGGGATTGGAGGATTTGTAATACAGTAACAATCCCTCGCCAGAGACGGTAGCAGATGCAATATCATGGAACAAAGATGAGTTGACCTTCTCAAACTCTTCCTTATTCGCGGACAAAGCCTTAGTGTATTTTTTGGAGACCAATCTCAATTGCTCAAGTGGGATCGCTTCAGAGTGGAAAGCAAAGTAGCGGTTTTTCCACAAACGTAAGGGTCTGGGGCCGCGCTTAAAGAGAGAACCATTCTTGATATCCTGAATAACCTCAGTAGGCTCCGCTTCGGTTGCTTCGGCAGCTACAGCTTCTTCGGTGGGAACGACCTCAGGCACAGGTGCACTCTCATTGGGAGTAACATCTTCATTTACGGGTACTTCAGCCTCCGTCTCAACGGGAGGGGCTTCGACAGTAGGGGTTGGTTCCTCGGTGGCCGTAACAACATCCTTAACATCTGCAACAGGCTCGACCGATGGTGTAGGCTCCTCAGGGGAAATGGTTGCTTCTTGCTCAATAACAGGAACCTCTTCCTGCTTTATAGTGTTTTCAGCAACGGTAGACATTACAATATTAGCACAAATCAGGCTCTAAAAAGACAAAATATTAATCTTAATGCTCAGGGAGGAACAGGCACATTTGTCAAAGTATTGAGGCAACCAATACACGCTTTAAACTATCGAGGTACTCAAGTTCTACGTATATGGACTCTCGAAGTGAACCATAGGACTCTTACCTAAATTAGTTAGATAACGGGAAAAGGTAGAGAGAATATTTGAATCATGTAAATACCAACGCATCGCTTATATACTATTCGAACCAAAGACTGGACTCCAATCAGATGATTGAGGAGAAGAGGCTTAGCTAAGAATATTATTCTTTTATTAGGCTAGATAAAAATGGCAACAGCTCAATTCTATCACAAACCGATATAGAGTTCACGGCCGTTGAGTCATAATACTCTTTAACGCGCAACTCTTAAACTTCAAAACTTTTGCATCGGAAAATGGGGCAAACAAATAAAACCCGAAGTATCAAACATACCAAAACAAACCTTAACCTCCCCTCACGAGCATAAGAATTCCATGTTATTGCTAAGCGATAGAGAATCGAGGGATAAACAAAATACCACTTGGTCCTCACCAGGCGCTCATATGATTACCAACCATCTGATCTAAAATTAGCTATTAACCGTTGGGGAGAACAATCTAAACAGCAGTATATAACCCACCTTCGCTACCATCTGCCTCATCTTCCCCTGCATTCTTACCCTAGTTCCAGATATAGTCCCTGATAGCTGGATTAGCCTTATTATTCTGTCCGGAGAGAGTCGAAGTCTCGTGTTGGGCACCTATAAGACCCTCCATTTGGAACCTATGATAACCAGGCTAAAACCTGTTTACCTATTTAAAAACATTCGGTCATCCCTTCTATTTCAGTCCAGAATGTATGGAACATTAACTGTCGTGTGATACCAGCTTGATACAACATGACAAAATCTCTGAATACATATATACAATTACAGCTGTGCGTCATGAGGAGTATCACCTAATATATATTACTAATGAGCAGCCAAAAGCGTATTTCCAATAGGTTCTATTATAAATATATTATATGACCAATCAGCAAAGCTACGCTAAATTGATTCCGCTGATCTTCAAAGAAATGCTGGTTGAGAGCATTCTAGAACCACACCATGGAGTTTGAAACATCCGCAGCAGGAAAATACATTATTGGATTTTGGTTGTTTATTTAACCCTTGTGTTTGGGGTGTATACATGGTTTTAGAATCAATAGAACGGATATGGATTCCATTTTCTTGAATTAGAATACTAGCATACATTCACAATTTACAATACAACAATGCACTACTCACCACACTATTTAAGTACCTGGCCTTCTTAACCGTATAGCAAATCCGATGGCTGAGTATCATCCTGTTTGTTTACCTCTACACTTTGAGAATGCATACTGTCGAGGAGTTTGTGAGGTTGATCAATTAAACACTGGCCCAATGGTGGTCGAGAGAAGTAAATCAAGATTGGTGTAACGTTTTACTTGTCGAGCTTATTGCCGCACTGTATATTTAATCACTGCAATATTAATGCATGCTAATCCATGATGCTTGAGGTGTATAGCAACCATTCAATTATCGGCCTCTCCTGACGCCAACAAGATTCCAACCGATTTTGAAAGCCGAGATATACTGTTGGCCACACCACGATTGCAGAAAGGTATCAATACGTTTGACAGAGGTCACCAAATGTTTAACCACCAAGCTAGAGAGTCTGTTAGAGTTGGTATCTTGCGATGATTATAATATATGATATGGCCTAGTCGCCATTTTATGCTACAATTGAGATTCAATAACTCATTATGCTAGACCACAATGTGGCTAGATCAAAGTAGGTTCAAACCTGCTTCTTGTGACTTCATGGTTTAACACGATTCTAGATTGAGAGACCTGGATGAGGGTCTGATTAGCAGTTGTGGATGAAACAGAATCAATGCCGGAAGGTAATGACTGAGTGTGAAATAAAAATAAGGTAAAATCCAATGGTAGCTTCCAAATATCATTCTTACTGAAATCAGTGCTTGTTTGCAAATCTGTTTTTGGGGTTCGTACGAATCAGGCCACCCACGACCAATTACCCTATTTCGGTGGATGCGAAGAATACAAGAATACCCTAAAGCTGATAGTGCTTGGGTAGAAAAGCAGCAGACTGTTCTCTTATGATGTCGATAGGGGTTTGTGAGCGAAACAAACCAACGGGAGTGATGTTATGAGTGCCTGATTGAAGATTGAGATTCCTGTTCCTCAAAGTAAATCAGTATAGCTAGACGAAAAAGGGTTGGTTAGGAGGCTCTACAAGGCGCTTTTAACTGGCGTTTATCATTAATGGAGCTTTAAGGGAAGATACACAGTATGTCGATTTAGGAATTTTCAGTGATTCTTCTTGGACGCATAAATCTTGGGTTGTGTGTTCAACACAAGTCGGAGAAGCAAGAATCCCATCCACAAGTTCTCCTATGGCTATACTTGAGGCATCAGCCTGGGTTCCCAAAACCATATTAAAGGTGCCGACAAAATTCACTGTTGGAGGTTTGGAGAGTGCCCACTCAAACTTCGCTCCGTTAGAATTATTGAGTACCAGCTTCATATGCTCCTTTGACTTCAACTGTGTCTAATTTGCTGAATATCATTTATAGCAATAAAATAGTCACTGGGTTGACTAGCAAATCATCCTTGTGCTTGGTGATTGCTCAGCCTCCCAGATGATATTCGGAGTTTAATACCGGGTTTAGATGGAACACCGACACGTAATTGGTTTGCTATAAAATTCCTACCAATATGAAGTAGTTGTGTGTATTTTGAAAGTTCACTCATAGAGACCTTGCTCAAACTGGGTGATTTGCTGGTGAACGACTCTGAGATTTCCAATTATTTATCTCTCGTTGGTGCTTCAGGCTTACTTATAGTGAGTCTTTTTTGGTCTGTTCATTGGCTAGCGTTCTGATACAGACTTTCTCACAAACTAGATAGAATGATTAAGGGTAACGGACAGTCAAGCGAAACCAAGACCTTGTTGAATCTATCACCTCAAATTAACGGAAATGGTCATCACATTGTACATGTCAATAAGCATCTGACAAACGGCCATCCCGCCAATACCGAACAGGAGAATACCCAGTCATCCGGTCTCAACGGTCAACGGGGGTTTTCCCCTCAGCATAATGCCATTTGCACACACCTTTATCAAGTCGGGTTTCTCTCTGGAGCCTTTTCGGACGTCATATTGCATGTACCCAAGTTCTCGGCCAACAATGTATACAAGCTGCATTCACTCGTATTAGCACGTTCTCCCTTCTTCCACCATTTATTAACCACTTCCCTCAATCCACACGAGTTAATTCTGAACCTGGAGGACCCAAATATCTCGGATGAAGGGTTGGTGATAGCGCTTGGGTACCTTTACGCCGGGTTTCCGCAACTTCAGATTAACCCGACAAACGCATTGAACGTATTGGCTACGGCATATTTATTACAGCTAGAGGACCTATGCGCTATTTCCACCGAAGTCGCCAAGAAGAACATCTCCCGACAAACTGTTCTAGCGTACACGCAGTTTGTGGATCAAGCCGATGGAGTCGGCTATGGTGCCTACACCGCGGATATACGAGAAAGTTGCTTCGACTTTCTAACCGGGACATTGCCCAAACAGACCGAGGCCTTCATCAGCGGGAAGAGCGAGAATTACCTGTCGCTTGTTGAGGCATACGTGGAGTTACCCTTCGATTGGCTTAAGAGATCCATCGAATCCCAAAATCTACACATCCCCTCCGATATGGACCGATACAACTTTGCGAAGGAGGTGGTTTCCAGGCGGGAGAAGAGACGGAATGCTGGCAAGCGAAATACCGCTGGTGAGGAGTCGGTGGTACTGGCATTTGGAACAAAGGTCGGGGGCAGAGTCACTCTGGTGAGAAAGCCACCTAAAGCGCAAAAGCGAACCCTCTGGAGAGCTCCGATGACCGACCATTAACCAACAATTCTGTTCCCTATATCTACCATCGAATATTTATTAAAGACCTCAGATGGATTCAATTCAATGCAGATATGTAGTTTATTTACGAGAGGGTGGGTGTGTTGAGGTGTAACAGTAGCAGTGGCAGTAAGTGCCAGTGTTCTAAAATGTCCATACAATACAGGTTAAGCGTGTTCGATAAATGTGCTGCTTCCAATATCAGTTGCTTTTCTCGGCTCCAGCCTTCCAGATTGCATCCGATACCTTCACTACGTCGATCATCTCTTGAACGTCGTGGACGCGAAGGAGATTCGAGCCACCGGCTATGGAGGCGGAGCAAGCAGCTGCGGTCCCCCAGACCCGTTGTTTGGCGTCTGACCTGTCGGTCACCTGACCGATGAATCCCTTGCGGGAAGGCCCCACCAGCGTTGGGAAGCCATTCAGGGTGCTTTCGGGGCTGACGATATCGGGAAGGCGACGTAGGATCTGGAAGTTCTGCTCGGAGTTCTTGGCGAATCCGATCCCAGGGTCCAGGATGATATTCCAACGGTAGAGTCCGGATCTAATACAGCTACGAATGCTTTCGGTTAACTTGCCAACGATGTCGGCGATCACATCGTTATTTTTGTACTCGGTCAAGGTGGCCATGGTCTTGGTGTTGCCTCTCATGTGCATCAGACACACAGGGACATTAAGCTTGGCCATCGTTTCGAACATCTTGGGATCCAACGACCCTCCGGACACATCGTTAATCAGGTCCGCACCAGCTTCGACCGCACGCTCGGCGACTTCTGCGCGGTAGGTATCTACCGAGATGGGAGCGGTGACTCCCTTTTCACGAAGTGCTTTAATCACCGGAACCACTCTTCTGATCTCTTCTTCGACCGTGATTTCCTCAGCCCCCGGGCGGGTGGACATGCCCCCAACATCGATGATGTCCGCTCCATCCTCAATCAGCTTCTCGGCATGCTGCACAGCTGTGTCAAGGGTGCTATGTAGACCGCCATCGCTGAAGCTGTCGGGCGTAACGTTGAGAATACCCATGATATAGGTTTTTTGGTTCCAGTTCCAAAGGGCCTCCCTAATAGGCATCACCTTGAAGATCTCCTGGTCGACCTCAGGATGGACATAGACAAGTTGAGAAAGCAATTGACCACACGTGCGGAATAGCTTGGGATGCTCCAGATCCGAGGCGATATCGCAGAGTGGCTTCAAGACAAATGCTCGCTCTTGGATGCGGGGATGGGGGATCTCCAGGGTGGGGGATTTGTACTCCAAGTTGTCGTAAAACAAGATGTCCAAGTCGATGACGCGAGGGCCGTTGCGGACTGTTGGGACTCTCCCAGTTTCCTTCTCAATAGTCTTGCAGAGCGCCAAAAGGTCGGTGGGATTGAGCTTTGTATAGACCTAAGGATGATGGCCCGGTTAGCAATTGATGGGCAGGTAGATTAATGACAACGAGAAATACCTTGCAGGCTCCGTTGAGGAAGGGTGGTTGCTCAGTTAGATACATTGGTGGGGTTTCATACAAGAAGGAGGTGTCGACAACCCGGCAATCAGGATGCTCATGCAGGGCTTTCAAGGCGGACTTGATATTTGCCACTCGATCCCCAAGATTTGTACCAACCGCAAGGATGCTGACATGCTCCTCCTTGGTGGGATAGAGAGTGCTTAGGGTGTCCTCAGAGTGGGCATCGGTGCTGATTTCCGCTGGGAAGTCAGATTGGTCCCGAGTAACCTCCACTCCCGCGCCTTGAGCATATATCAAGGCGCTAGGTTTTTCAACCTTGACCGTGATTCTAGGCACATGGCATCGTTCGAGCGCAACCTTGGCAACAGAAGTTGACAATGCCTCCACAGTTTTATAGTCCGACTCTTCTACGTGCGAGGTGATCACTCGGGCAATGGTAAGGTAATTGTGAGGCTTCACTACGCGATCGATATTTGTACCAAGATACTTAGGGTCGGAATGGATGACCAGGTTCAACAGAATGGTCTGTTTGTGTTCTCTTTCCCAAGGGTTGCACCCAATAATAGCGCTGAGTCTTAGGTTCTTAACGAATATGGTGTCGTTAGGTAGGTTGAAGGCTTCAGTCACCTGGAGTCTCTCCTCCTCCGAGAGATCCTCGAAGTCCGATTTAACGCGCGTGATCTCAACTCCAGCCGAGTCGGCGTTGAGCAAAGCCCTGGGCTTCTCCACCTTAATGTTAGCGATGGCGGCGTTGAAGTCGTACAAGCAAATCCGGGCAATTCCGTTGGCGAAAGCTTCCATAGATCGGTGCTTCGACTCCTTGGCGAATTTCTGAACACCCTTACACAGGTGACCATAGTGAATGGAGGTGGTCAAGTTGTCGTGGTCACCGGCGTTCGAGACGTTGGTGAACAACACAATGTTCAGAAGGACTGGCTGAGGCTTCTCACGCTCCCAGGAATCCACGCCCAAGGTGGTTTGGACCATAAGATCCCGGAGGATGATCTTGTCCTTGTATGTGGTCATCACGAAGCGAAGTGGGGAGGTGGGTTGAAGTGGAGTGGATGTATCAAGCATCCGAGAAGCTCGGCCTCTTGATAAGAAAAAAATCCGACGAAATTTTTGATAATCTGGAAATTAAGCCACAAGGGAATTCCAATCCAACCACCGGCCATGATCTTATCATTGGATGATTATCAAATTGCTGATCTGCATTTGGCCACATTTATAATTCCACACCTTGCGGCCGGTTTATTCCACACCTGGCTCCACATATGGCAGCATGGCGTGATCGGAGAAACTACTGAAGACTAATTATCTTTGAGTGCACCGATACGCGTTTATCAGGGTGCAGATTCCATGGCTTTTTAATGCTTTTATATATAGGCTTTTATACAATCTCGATAGGGTTTTCTGAATGAAGATTTTGGGTGGGGGGTTTTGTTGATATCTCGGCCGAGGTGGGCGCCGCTGTGCTCTCAGTCCTTTCAATGAAGCTGTTGAGTTCGTTGAGGACAAAAGACGACACGGACATACCGCAGACAAAGCCATGCTGGAGCGGTATGACGACCGCGTGTTCATCTTGCGAGTATTGTGATTGTTGGGAAAGCGCCTGTCCAACGTGCGCGATGAACTGTCCAAACTCAGGGATCGGCTGGGGGTTGATGTGTGATCGGGACAGTAATACCTTCGCTTGGTCCCCGGGGAAATGGGCTGGACTCGGCAGGCCGAGTTTTTTCGGGGTTGTGTTCGGAGGCTCAAAGAATGAGTACGCTGCGTCTGATATATATAGGCGGGTGGCCGAAGACATGCGGATGTCTATGACATATCTGAATGACTGAGTTTAGCATGCGGGGTAAAAGTGATGCAAATGTACGAATGAACTCACTTGGCTGGAAATTGAAGTCGTATGTGTGTTGCGTGGCGGGGGATGATAGTAAGTCCCTTTCCAAATGTATCCTTAGCGTTTCTCTTTCGTTGAAGTTCGTCCAAGGCACGAAGTAAAGGTAAGGTGTCGTTGAGCAGGGTAATCAGCTTTTTCAAATCTTTCGTCTGGTTAAGGTAGTCTTCGAGGCAAAAGCGAAGCTTGCGATGAGGGTTCTTTTGCTTGATCTGACCAAGATTCTCCTCCAAGGCAAGCTTATAATGTCCCCGGCTACTCCCGGTGCCATTCGGTGATTTCCAACGAATCGCTATAGTGAATCGTTCTTTCCCGTAGGATGCTTTAAGTAGTGTGAGGTCGAAGTAATTGACGGTTGTGTACGTTTGTTTCGCAAGAAGTGTCACCATAATGACGGTCTCCCAGTCGTTAAGGAATTGCGAAATACAGCTGTCAAAATCGCTGTACTTGAATGACAGGACTCGGGACTCATGATCGAAATGTAATCGCTTGGCGGCATCCTGGTCAGCATCCTGAATGCTCGGGGTCGATTGAGACAGGATTCGGGTTTCCATGGACACTTGACACGTGCTTTTTCCTGATGCGTACCAATCCGCCAGGCGGATATTAAGACTACCGGACACGATCTCTGAGCAGCTGGCTCCTTTGGTACGAAGGGGAATATCTTGAGGTTTAATCTGCATAAAAGGGACCTGCGAGATCGGATTAGCCGAGTCCTGCGCGCAAAAATCGGCTGCGTCACATTCTAGAGGGATTGGCTGAATATATTTGAACTCGATGCCGAGTCCTGTCAACTGCTTCTCGAGCTTCTCAAATGATATCCTAGCTCGACAAAAGGAATCTATTTTGGACAGCAGGCCGAGATCTATCGTGAGCTCGTTTACTTCTTTGCTAGGAAGTCTGGCGTTACTACCCGGCGAGTGAGTGGTATTGGAGTCCTGACCGGTTGCTTGAGTTGATATCTGATGTTGGCGAAGTAAAGATGTCAGGTCGAGCTGCACAGAGCTGGCGAGGGTCATCAAATGAGAACCACTCAATGGTGAACCAAGGCTTATAAGCCGGAAATTCAATGCGTCTTCAACTATGCTGACTACCAGATAGTAACTTGGGTGCTGCGTAAACTGAAGATATAACATGCGACTCCTGGTGGTCCCAAACTTGGCAATATCCTCGTTTCGCAGCGGAAGAATAGGATAAGGCTCCAAGCCGAGATACCGAGCCATGTTTTCCACATCGTCAATCAAAGTGGCGTACTTCAACTCAAGCAGTAAGTTCGGCAATTTTACAAAACTCTCGTTCAGTTTTTCTTCAAGTGCTCGCAATTTGGCATCGCTGTCGTGCATAACCTTGTCGGACATCCCAATGACAACGCGCCCGGTTCGGATGTCCACATTCAACGTAAGATAGCGATCCTGACGATAACGGACCTGCAGTCCACAGG
This sequence comes from Basidiobolus meristosporus CBS 931.73, assembly GCA_002104905.1. NCBI lineage: Eukaryota > Fungi > Basidiobolomycota > Basidiobolomycetes > Basidiobolales > Basidiobolaceae > Basidiobolus > Basidiobolus meristosporus. The sequence continues at coordinate 23,350 of MCFE01000570.1, read as the reverse complement.
TAGACGATTGCCCCTTCGATGTTCCGACATGCTGCTCATCCAAAATCTCAAGGTCATTCTTTGTAAATTCTATTCTATTACTTACAAAGGAGGAGTTGAGCAAGATATCGCGGAAGCGAGTGATAACAGCACGTGCATGTAATTCAGCGATCCTCATCAAAAGGCTTTCAACGTCAAGCTCGCCGGGGTTTATCTCGAAAGTATCAATCATTTTACCATCCGTGTCAGCCCCGCCTTCACAACGAACGCGAAGCACGCCTTTTGGATATTTTAATGATGGTGTGTCATCCTCCGTATCAGAACGGGAGGTGCCCTCAACGTCGTCCTCTTCAGTCTGAGATGGAGTGTATTCTTCCAGGTTCACAACACTTATTTCGATGCAGTTGGTGAGTGTAGTTTGTTGACTCGAATATTGTACGCTGCTCCATGTAGTAGGTGGGCGTTTACTGGGTTATGGTCAAGTCAATACGATAGAAATAAATAAGACAGTAGGAAGTGTGCACTAACCACCAGTACTTCAGCTTGATTGAGGTGCGGAACTGGTTGATTTCCACAATCAGATTCTCGGCCCATCGAGATTTTGCCAAGTGCAGTGCCTTTGAGCAACCACAATTAAACATTTGCGAAAGGTTGTGTGAGTTCGTAAATAGCGAGTTACCTGTAAATAAAGAACTTCTAGCTGCATCGAAAGGCAAAAGGTGTCTACAGATCGAGAGGTTAAGGATATGTAGCATGTTGCAATGATCCTATCGAATATAAGATTTGGCAAAGGATACGAAGGTAGTCATACAGCCGCACCATGGGATACGTAGGCAGCTTGAGGCTTTCTGGCGATTCCTCAGGGTTGGATGGCTCCGTAGGCTGTTCTTGGCCCTCCTCTGTTTCTGGGCCGGAAGGTTTCTGAGGATTAGGGGGCTGAGGAATCAGCTTTTGCTGAGCGTTGACAATTAAGTTGCGAATTTGATAGTCCGTCAACGACGTATCCATGTCTGGCAGAAAGGGGGAGTTATGATACTATCATGGCTTACAGCGGGTTGTGACCTGATCTACCTGTGGCTACTTTGGATTTTTCTGAGCATACAAGGATATCGAGAGATATAATATGCCATGGTACGTCTTCCTCCGCACCAAATAGCGTTAATGACACCTGGCAAGGTAGGTGTGTTAACTGATACGACCTGGTCAACTCAATTTGAGAGCATTCACTTACCTCAAACTCATGTTCAACGCGAAACACAACACGGCCGTTGACTAATGCAATGAGTCTTGTTGAACAACCATTGTCCTAGTCACTAAGGGTCACACAAACACATACCAATTTTGTACTTGTTCATAGGTGATGGGAGCGTCTCTCTGCAAATCATACGCACACGTATCAAATCATTCAATTTAGACAGCGTGCCAGCAACATCATTGTCTTCCATTGGATCAAGAGGAATGTAATGAGACTATGAACAACATCCATAAGTACAAACCAAACGTAAATCGTGAAAGCTAATAAACTACAAACTCGAATAATGGTCGGTAGCCGTTGATAAGTTCCAGTAGTGAGAACATCAATAGCAGTCAATATGTCGTAGTTTCGAACTCTATAATCAGCAGATCGGAAGGATTACTGAGGTGAATACGCAACATCAGAAATAGACAAGTCCTACCTTGCTTGCGACATGGTTGTGTATATGCCGTAGAGTGCATCTACTGTTCTCGCAAAAGCTTCGTTCTGTTTCTGGAGAAAACCTATGATATTCTGTAGAAACGGAAGGGGCGCCGGTTTTAGCACTGAACATACAGACCATACAGTTTGCTATTAATCAATCTATATTCACCTGACATTGCTGCACTTTATCAGCATTCACAGCCCATTTGACCAGTACAAGTAGCTTGACGAATTGTTGTCGTGTATTAAGCGAATATTCTAATATCGCGCGCTTTCTTTCTACGATTGGCATTCCGGGCAATCTACACAGTGGAACAAGTTAGCGGCCATTATTTACCAGGTAGTGCAGACCCGTTCTGAAAATGCTGGCTTGATCGTCCAGTGTGATGATGACGCGTGACAATAAATACGTGTAGAAATAGTGACTAAATCGATTTCTAAAACCGGAGAAGGGTGTAGATCCAAAGGAAAATCTAACGCGAAAATCATTATTGCAACTTACACTTCAGTTAGATTCTGTAGATCGGCGTAGGCTTGGTTGACTAGTCTTTCGATGATCAAGCGTAAAGGGACCATGTTATGCATCACTTGTTCCATCTCGTCATTATTTGGAAGCGTACCGTTAGGCACGTCGAGTTCGCTCTTCGTAGGCTCTACCTCATTATTACTGGTTAGACCATTGGTCTGCTCTGCACCATTATTATTCACCATGGGAAATTCGAAGGTCGAGAAGCAGACGGACAGCAACAAGGTTGAATTCGCAAGGCCATTGCCTATGTCATCTGTAAAAAATCATGTTTTATTATAAGATTGTTTTTTACAAATCTTTTTAAACTGTTGTATTATTATCGAAGAATAAGCAAGCATTTTAATAACTCCGAAGTTCCCTTAAGATTATGATAAACTTGATCATTCATGCTGGCTTGATTGCATAAACACAGCTGACAATTCACTACAATTCTACGAATTTAGCGGCACGACCATACATAGTCAGTTCAGTGCTCCTATTTTCCAACAGTACTATCACTTTCTGGATATTCTCCAAGCTACTGTTGCCTAGAGGTGCCTTAGAGCGTCCAGCAGAAATGGATTCGTTTGTACCTGAATTCGCCAGTCATCTATTGCCAGTCATGGCTGTTTCCGGGCTCTCCTCGACTTGTCCCGAAACTGCGAGCAATACACCAGAGGCATTTTTGAATTCGAGCACTTTCGACAGGTTTTAGCCAGCTCGGCAAACATACTATAAGAACTTGATATCATTATTGAAAAGCAAGACAACTACCAACTTATGGGAAACTAACCAAGGAGATGCTTTGTTTTAGATACAGTTCGTTTCAAAGGTATATTTTTGAGCCAGTTTACTCTATCTACCTTCAACAGTTCTAAGCCCTGCGGGCTCCTTTCAGCTTCCAGTAAAGCGGAATAAATCTGGAGGCGGATTCCATTCACCGCTGTCACTACTATCGCATTCGAGTCCATTGTATCCCGTTGGTATCATGAGCTCATTGTGGATTCGGAAGCAAAAGGATATAAAGCCTGGGGTTCTAGTGATGTTTTCGGAATTGCCACCCTTGAACGACAATAATGAGCAGAAAGTAGTTGGGCCTTTAGCCGCAGTGAGTGTACTAGAAAGGGAGAAGGATGCTGCCTTAATAGCTGAAATCGTGAAGCATAGGTGAGGGCAATCACCCAATGCTTGCCAGTTCGAAATCTCGCTAATCCTTAAACCAGGAAAAATTCTCAAGAAGCTGGAACCAAGTTTGCCGTGGTGCTTATGTTAAGAGCTCACGATGCTGGTACACTCAACAGTCAGAAGTTCGCCTTAGAAAGACGACTAATGATCTATCATATTTTGTAGAGAGCTCCACTAAGAGAATATCGAGCATTCGACGAACATCCGGTCTCGATCAAAGAAATTCATTTTTTGTTTTACCGCCACTTGGGCCATCCGAGCTTCAAGAGTTCATCAACAAGTACGAATTCACTGTAGCGATTTTCATATAATAGCCGATTAACAATGCTGAAGCATGCAAAGATCATTATACCAGCCCGCCATCAATTTCTATCGGGAAAAAGGAAAGCTCATGAAGAAGAAAAGGTCACGAATCCCTATTCCGCAGCCACCAAAGTCGCCAGCAATGACCTCTAACTCATGGAAGCTCGCCGAGTTGCCCCTGTCGAACCTATGATGGTTAGTGAGATACGACTTCAAGATGGGTGTATTTGCTGAGTTTCGCTAGGATCATGATGGCGCCTTAAAGTTAGTCACCGAGTTTTCATGCCCCGAATGATTTATGTAGATTGACAAGGTTGCAAAACACCAGATACTATGGATCTTGCTACATGAGTTTGATTGACATGTTTTCCCTAAATGTTGCTGAGGCCACTGGATATCCTCGGATTATTCCAAACACCAAAAGATGGACTGAAGTACGGATTTTAGCAGAAGCAATCCACCTAAAAGTAGTGCGCTCTGTCCGTTTATTAGTTTCTGCAATAGCACTGGTAGTTGACCAGTTGCAATACCCGTAGATATGCAAATTATTTCTTCTCTGATCCTTGCCAAATAGATGTCAATGGTGCAGACTTGCCTGACCTACGAACGGGATATAACAATGGCCGCCCAGCTACGCTCGGCGGTGGTATATATCCAGGGTTGGTAATACAGCATGCTGGCTTCTACTATTACTCCTCTGCAGCCTGTAGCATGGAAAGAGGGCGTCACCTTTTAAGGGCATCCGAGGTGGGTATCAGCTCACCTGTGTTTTCCACGTATTCACAAGATTCATCCTACAAATCCTCAGAGCGCCGATGAGGGCACTCAGGATAGCTTAGCCACGGAAAAGAAGTTCGATCATACGACCCTCATTATCGAATTACTGACCAAAAGCTACGAGCAGTTTAAGAAGTACAAAAACGCAAGAATAGCACTCTTCCTGGCCTCTGAGATTGCCAAGTCCTACTTCGAGGGAGGGAAGTTTGAAATGGCACTGAAGTAGAAGTCTACACCCAACTGATCACTAGTCTGCTATCCACTAACCAAACCGTTTTCCGAAGGTTTTTCGAACGTTTAGCCGAGACGTATCGGAAAGAGAATTAGAGCACAATCCTCGCCTCCATCCTCGATAGCTCTCTTGTTTGTTCCTGAGAACTTAAGTTATGGATGAATGCGATCGGTTTCCTGACCGAGCTTCTCTCCGATCAGGTCACTCTCAACATCGAGATGCGCGAAAGTTACCAGCGTAAATTGGTCGAAATACTATTACAGCAAGTGGATAACCAGCAATTGCCAATAATTATTGATTTGAATCAGATGAATACATTCGTTCATTTCGGAATCCAGTTCGAGCGTGGGAATGCTTATGTTGGTGTCCCCGTCAAGTTTCAAGTGACTGCAACTACCAGCTGCCCGTTACCCTCGGAAATCTCATCATTGCATTTAGTTTTCAACGACTCGACCTTTGACTATCACTTCCACCATTTATCGAATGAGGCGAGCGAGCTGAAAGGAAGTGTATGGATTGACGTAAAGGATGCTCTGCAAAAAGACGCCGATAATGGACTTGCCTGGGAGAAAGAAGTAGATTTGCGGCTCTCAAATTAATGCGTAAAGGTTATTGAATAGAGCATTACGCCGAGGGAAATAGCTGAACTGAAGGTTGGTGGAAGTGGATACGTGCCGCCCAGACCTCCGTCTGATGATCAATTATAGCTTGCGGTTATATCGTGTCATGTAGCCACTCCTGGATGGCAGCTTGCCCTAAACTATCCGCTCACGGGACATGACGAAACGTTCAAGATAGCGAAGTGGCTACCAGTGGATAACATCAGCGATGAGAGTATGGCTTGTATGATAATACAGCATGGTCATGTTTACGTTGCTAATTTTTATCCCTTAGTAGCTGGAAGGTTTGTCACCCTTGAGGAGGTGGAGGATCACTCCACACTAAGGTTTGCTTTTCAGATGCAACGATACTGATGTATCTGATTATGGTACGTGTGATTGATCACCAACATCCCACACTAGGGTAACACATCGAAAACCAAAAATGGACATGAACACTGAGTGCGAACAGGTTGCACTCCTAGATGAAGCTCTCCCTGTGGATGCAACAATAATCAGCCATGAGGAACATAAGGCACAGGCCACGCTCACTGCCGAAATCAAGGCTGGAGCTGACCAACGCCTGGGCGACATGGTGTGCTAGGATCCAACCTTCGAGTCGGCTGACCAAATATTCACTCACAACTTGGGCCAAGTGATCCCAAGTGAGGAAAGGCATTTAACCTTCTTTGTCAGGGGAGCCAGCCACTACGTGAACGACTACTCACACTCACACTGCGATACTATCTCGACTCCCCCAATACCATCTCAATGTTTATGAAAAGCGAGAGACTGTGCAGATTGAGTTCCAGCAACCATTCCAGACAGAATTCAAAGTATACCCGGAAAATCGCCTTGGCGCCGATAACCTCGACTCCCTCGAACCGAGCACAATCTACAGATCAAGAGCCTGGCACTGACTGATTTGGATGTGTGTGATATTGATTTTCAGGTCGCAGTAAGTCGTCTCATCCATTAGCATGATCAACCATATACTTGATTGACGCCGATCTGCGCCAGAAATCTGCCAGTCCAAGGAGCACTACGATATCGTTGATCTCCAACCCCCAAGTCACGAGAGAAGACAGCACTGGTACTAAAAGCAGAGATCACGCTTCCTGCTCGTGCCCATTCAATTTGTATGAATTTCTGGTGTTCAAGCCTAGCTCTGTCTTCAATTGCAATCACTTACTGTTATTGGAGATCGTGGATATAACTGCTCAAAAGGAAAGCGTGGAGATAGGCCATATAGAGAACGCATGGAAGCGGTAAGCATGTCACAACTCCACCATACCACTTGATCGAGGATTTCCTAATGACCTGCTTTTCTAGTCGACAACCTCACCCCACGCTCAAAGAGAATCTTTTCCACACAGTCTTGACTGTGCCGCACATTGGGTTGACCCAATCACCTTTAAATATTACACTGGGTTAGTGCCCTTCCCTCTGCCCATGCCCTTACGATGATTAACCTGATCTCCATAGATGCCCCCACGAAGATATATATAGCCACCCAATTCGTATTCATTTCCATTATTGGGAATACCTCGTCCAAAATGCACGAATTGGTTGCCATCCTCGATGCATCCAATAATCTGATTTTCTCCGATTACAAGCAATACCTTGTTCGTTTACTCCCGCTCAGCACTACCAAACTTAGATTCAACGAGTATGCCTTGGCTCCAGGTAAATTGACAGTCCCAAAGCTTAGACTAGTGGAACCCGGATGTGAGAATGAGGGGGTTAGTCTCAATAATGAAGAACTCGCGATCTTCGTCAAACCAGCCCCGGCTACCATGGACGTTTGATTATCGAACATATATCCATCATCCCTCACCCTTGTGATGTATAAAAGCCTATTAATAAGCCCTACTTTATGCTTGAAGAAACCAAATGTCAACAGTAAATCCGATTGCCCTTGGCCGTTCTTTTCATGCGTGCTATAAATAACCGCTATTCACACAATAGGCTGGTAGAGCGCGCAAAAATACGGTACACTTGATAAATGTCGAGTAACCAACCAAGTATCCCAAGGTATTTATCGATACATCGTCTAGATTGAAACCTTATCAAGGGAGGCATGTACAACTCAGGGCTTATATTGGGTTACTTGGTTGTCTAACATTGATGTATGAGGAGACGCTTTATATGCACCAAAGCGAAACATATTTGGTTTTGTATCAATTATAGAGACGCTCTAACCCTTTTTTCGAGTAGCGACCCCATACGACGCCACTAAAGAACCCCTCAGCACTAACCAAATCACCAGCCGAGATCACATCCTTCCGCACAGCAATCCATCGACATGTTACACCCTCCAAGCTCGGATGCAGGCCCTATTTGACATTGTGACGTTTTCTGCATTCAATAAACCCATCAACCATTGCCTGAGGGCATAATTTCCTCTGTGTCAACAATAGGAAATCTGTGACTTTAGATGGCCATGCGCGTGTCCAATAATGCAGCTGTGGTCGGATCCGCCAGATCAAATACATCATACTTTCGTTTTAGCAACAATATGTAGCTTATTTAATATTCGGAGTTGTACAACCGAGATCTATTGAAACCTAATGAGGCACAGAAGCCTGGATATCAAACAAATTTGGTGGACTTTTAAATTGATGATATATGGATTGGGATATGATTTCCGCCACGCATTAAGAGAAATTGCAGGTTCCTTCTATTAAGAAATAAATTCTCCACTCCTCCCTTGCTTGCTATTTCCTAATCTATATTGTAGGATTAATCATCTCATTGATTGACCAAGGGTTGCTTGAGCTTTACTCGGCTTTTAATCTCTACAGCCCCTCCATTCCTACTGATTTTCTCCTTTATCTCTTGCTCCCACATCGTTTTGAGACTGTATTTTATCCATACTTTATAGATCTTTATAATACCTAATATATTACTCCCATGTCGTTAATGAAGGTCGGTTGAATGTGGCATAAACTACTCTCGGTGTGTATTAACCCGTTATTGTTTGACAGTTGGAGCTGGAGCAGTGGCAATTAGCTGCCAGAGCTTTTGATGAAAAAAAATACGAAACTGCTCTTGAGCTGTTCGAGGTATGTGAGTTTTTATTGTCACCCGTGAAGTTGTACCTCCGTATTGACCCCTCTTTCAGAGTGTTGGCGAGTCTGCAAAGATTTTCTTCAACATTGGAGTCATCTTAAGCACTCTAAATGAACACGAGTCTGCTGTAAGTGCTATGAGTATGTCTCTGAAACCCCAACTGACCCTCATTCCTCTGTTCAATAGGTGCGGGCCTACATTTCAGCCTTGCAACAAGATCAATATTTTGCCGTTGCCTATTTCCAAAAGGGTGTTTCCAATATGATTCTCAAAGATTTCGAGGCAGCATTTGAAGATTTCAACGATGCTTTGTTGGTATGCTGCTGAGAAATTCTGTGCCATTTCTGAGATAACTAAATTTAACTGTAAATCTGACTACAGTATCTTCGTGGCAACCTATACATCGACTACGCACAGCTGGGCCTCGAATTCAAATTGTATTCATGCGAAGTATTGTTCAATCGGGCCTTATGCTATTTCTATTTGGGAGAGGATGCTTTGGGAATGAATGATCTACTGGCTGCACAAAAGGAGAAACAAACTCCAAAGCACAGCATTATCGATAAAGCAATAGATAATAAGGCACAGGTAATAGCTTTACAAGTGCTTGAGTGATTTCAAAGCATTAACTTTGTAATGGTCATCAAGGACTGCCCCTTCTTCAGCATTCCCCGTGGGGCTCTATACCGACCATGTGAGAGTAAGATCAAGAATTCGAAGAAAGTCGACTATCTTGGCAACTCGAAGCTGATCGCAGCTGCAGACGATAAAGACACCTTTACTGGTTTTAAGGGTGCGCTAGTTCGCAAGGTTAGTATACAATGTAGTGAATGGCGTGAACATTAAACTAATCACGATCTCTAACTTACAGGCAACTCACATGGCCACCACAAGCCCTGTTCCCTCCGTTAAATCCGGCTTTGGAAAGCCCATGGCGGAGGCAATCACCCTGCGTGAGTTTAAATCTAATCCATATGCCAACAACCAGTTTACCAGAGCCGCCCTTGCTGCAAACGAAGAGGCGGACAACAACTACATCCCCGACATGATTCTCCCCTCCAATCATCCAGCTAACAACGCTCCGAACCTTGCTCCGAACCTTGCTCCTAAACCATCCCTTGTTCGTCGTGCCACTCTTGGAGACTCATTGCGTCGCACTAATTCGCGAGCTGCGGAGAGATTCCGTGCCAAACCCAACTTGGTCCGCCACAACACTGCTGCAGGTTACGGCAAGTTTGGAAATGATCATGAGGTACCCAAACTGGACATCAATGCAGCCCTAGCGTCGATGCCCCGAACCCACTCGCCTTTAGCTACACATGCACCAAGCAACCCTCTCAATGGGTATGAGAAGGGGGATATTCCAGCCCTTTCTCCCCTCAGCACCTCACCCACTTCGAGCCTGGGCTCCGCTGAAGATACCAGCTCACTCTTCAGCTCCTCAAGATCAGTCAGAGTTCCCAAGGGCAAGGTAAGTGAAACCATGATAAGGCGTCTCTGTAAGTTGGAAACTAATCTTTTATATAGCTCAAGGTGAAGTGCCATCACACCGATACCCGGGTTATTCTAGTGGACTATAATGTCACATTCGATGGACTACTTAACCGTATTAAAGAGAAGTTTGGAATCGATGGCTCTGTAAAGCTCAAATACCGAGATGAGGATGATGAGCTGGTCTTGATTACTGATCAAGACGATCTGGACCTCGCCCGCGGCCTTCTTGATGATGACGCAGACTCGGGGCTGAGTGACCGTCTAGAGGTGTGGTGCTTTGTTTAAATCTCTTGCCACAGTTCTTCAAAATACCCTCCACACCACTCCATTCACATCACCCCTCTGTTCTCACCATCATCTATGTTTTGTGCCGAATATCGCATATTAATCGCAGTGGGTCGCGAAGCTCGTTATGGGGTGGGTTGGGCTAGTACCACGGATAATACGCCCATAATCACCGCACTGCAATACCCTACGACACCCTACAGATCAAATCGGATATCGATACAATAAACCTGAAATGAAAAATTTACCCCAGCGTGGCATCTCAGGCGCTATTGGCCAGAGAGCGATGTTATAGCAACGGAGTCATCGCCAATTCCCAAGTGCCAAAATCATCCCCTTTTCTGATCTCGGACGATGACGCACCAGATACTTGCCACCAGAGCCTGGGTTGACGAGTGCAACAGGGCGCAGCTAGTTTGGGCACTGCCCCTACTTGTGTTGCCTCCGAAAGTCCAGCGCCATCCACCACCAGACATGCGTAGCATTTAGTGAATTGAACAGCTTCCATTTATGGGAAGAAAAAAAACCACTTATTTATATGGAAAGTTAAATGGGATGAATATCATATTTATCTTGGTTAGAAAAAAATTTCTTACATTACGAAAATAAAAAAAATGAAGCGATCACTCCGAGAAGTACCCTCAGTTTTGGTGATCTTCTGCCCCTTAAGAGCATCACTACGTGTTGTCACTCTTTTAGTTTTCCATCTCTAAAGAAAACTATTGGTATTCGCAAGGATTATTTATCCAGTTAGCTGCGAAGCCATCCATCTATAAAACCTCGATCGTTAAGTAACTGTCGACTTTTCCCCTTCGTTTGGTTTCCATCCTTACGATATTTTCTTTAACGGTTTCTTTCCATACCGTTTAGTCCCAAATTCCCTTTTCTTTTTTTCTTTTTCTTTTTTTGTAATTTACTTCACACGTTCAAGTTATGAATCCCAAACCCAGCTCCAACAAAACCACACCACAGTTTACTTACGCTCAACTAGCACAGAAAGCTAAGAACCCTGTTCCTACTCCATCCCAACCACAATCTGCTAAAGCCCCCCAACCCAAATCGGAAAAACCCAATTCCCAACCCAAACAGCAGCAGACAGTTCAATCTAATGGAAGCGGCGCTCAAACTGCACCTGTGCCTAATGCTTGGGTAAAGAAGCCAGTCATCTCTGCTTCTAAAGGTTCAGGAGTGCAATTTCCTGCTCGTCAGCCATCTACTGGGAGCGCTCCTGCAATTCAGTTTGGTTCCATCAATCAAGCTGCACCTGCAAGTACTTCTACAGAACCAGCCAAGGAGCCGATTGATTCTGCTAAGGTTCCTCTGAAGGAAAATGCCACACAACAGCAGGAGCAGCCTGCTGGTGGTAACAAAACTGCCAAACCCGTCTTTGGTTCTTCTAACGAAAAGAACAGCGGGAATGCGCCAGTGCGCAAACCTCAGCCTGAGGCGGTTCACCAACCTAGACCTACCCCAGTCACTAATGTCGAGGCACCCAAGTTGACACAGCCTTCCCCTCGCCCTCGTCCTGCTCAATCTCCCAGTGCCCATCATGCGCCTCATCCTATCCAACCTCACCAATACTCTCCTCGTCAAGGTCATCAACCTCATCCTTCCAACCAGCCTCATATCCGCCCTCATCACTATCCCAAGTCCCCAATGCCAGTGAACGCAGTCCCCGGATCCCCTGGTATGGCCACTAGCCCAGTTATACCTGCAGCCTTTTCTCCTCAACAGAGAGCCAGAGATAAGCCCATGCATAGCCCAATTCAGCCACCTATGTCTCCTTCTATGGCTCAGTACCCATACCAATATCCTGGATATCAACCACCATTTGATCCTAGCGGTCAACAAGGATTCTATCGTCCTGTGTACTCTGTCCCATACCCCGTTCCCGTCATGCCTCCTGGTGTTCAGCCTCGCTTGAATACTGGCGCTCCCACCTTCGTTCCACCTCAATCTAACAGAGCCATCAGAATTGTCAACCCAAAGACCGGTGGTGTTGTTGACCTCAAGGGTTCACCCCCTGTTAGCAATAAAGAGGCTCCAGCCACTTCTAAGCCCAAGACTCAATCCGGAAAACCTGACGAAAAGAAGGACCAGCAAGATGAAGCAGCTGATATTAAGGAAGCATTTACTGTTCCCAAGAGTACTCAATCGAAGGCCATTCCTATTGTCAACCCTGCCGCTAAGGAGCAAGCATCTAAAGTTTCCGAGGCCGACGTAAAAGCCGAAACTGAAGCTCCCAAGAAGCTTGCTGAACCAGTAGCTGCACCAGTTCCAGAATCCAAACCTGAGGAACCAGTCCAGGTTGAAGAAAAGACTGAGAAGGTCGAGGCTAGCGAAAGCGAAACCACTCCTGAAGCTGTTGTCCCCGTTGTCGAGGAGGTGGCAGAGCCTGTCACTGTTGTTCAGGACAGCGATAAGAAGGAGGAGCCTATTGTAGAGGCTTCTGATGAGAAACCAGAGCCTACTCCTGAGGTGCTTGAGGTAAAGGAAGCTGAAAGCGATAAGATTCCTCAAGTTGAGGAAGCAAGTGTCCCTGAAGTTCCCAAGGAAGAAGCCCAAGTGCCCGATACTGCTACTGACGCTCAGGAAATCACTGAGGAGCCGGGGTCGGTTGAAGAAAAGAAGGAGGAAGCCGTTGTTCCTGAAGTTGAGGTAAAAGAAGAACCCAAGCCAGTAGAGACTCCCGAGGCCAAGACAGAAGCTTCTAAAACGGACGAACCAGATACTACTGCCCAACCTGAAGCTAAATCTGAAAAGGAAGATAAGCCTGCCGACCCTATTAATAATAATGCTAGTACTCTCAATCCAGAGCAACTTAACCAGGTCACTTATCCTCCCAACATCACCGCTCCCAAGAGCTTGGTGGAATCTGGTACTCTCAAGTACGATGCCTCCTTCTTGTTGCAATTCAAGGATGTCTGCAAAGATAGACCCAGCAACATGCCTACTCTTGAATCACTTGGTATCGAGGAGAATGCACGTGATGACAAGCGTTCTGCTAGTAGTGGTGGGAGACGTGGAGGACGTGGGGGAGGACCTAAGGGCTCCAATACATTCCCAGGAGATATGGGATCCTTCAAGCATACCCCTAAGACCAGTGAAGAACGATTCGCTGCTTCCCAAGGTGCCGGAGGTCGTGGATTCAACCGTGGCTCAATGGGTGGTAGATCTGCTAGCGGTAGCAACAACATGCCTGGCATGGGCAGCCGTGAGGGCCGCGGTTCTCGCTCCGGCCGCCACAAGGGCAAGGGTGAGCGCCAACAACAAGGTGGACCAACCATCCCTCTTGATGAGGTTGTTCCTCTTGCATTCTCCAAAGAACGTTGGGTTCCTACCAAAAACAATGCTGAAGAGGAGAAGGATGCTAAGGAAGTCCTTTGCCGTAAGGTTAACGGTCTTTTGAACAAGCTGACCCTCGAGAAGTTCGAGTCTATTTCCGACAAGATCATCGAGCTTGGTGACAAATCGACTGAGGAGAAGAATGGCTCTTCTCTTCAAACCATTATCCAGCTTATCTTCGAAAAAGCTACCGATGAGCCTAACTTCATTATGGTCTACGCATCCCTTTGCAGGAAGATGATGGACAAGATCAGTCCCGATGTTATGGATGAGGGTATCAGAGGTAAGGACAACAAGCCTGTCGCTGGTGGCGCCCTCTTCCGTAAATATCTTCTTAGCAGATGCCAGGAAGAGTTCGAAAAGGGTTGGAAGGTCAATCTCCCTGATGGTTCCTCATTGGATAACCCCAATGCTCTTTTGACTGATGAGTACTACATTGCCGCCAAGGCTAAGCGTAGAGGTCTTGGTTTGATGGCATTCATTGGTGAGCTCTTCAAATTGCAAATGTTGACCGAGCGCATCATGCACGAATGCATCAAGAGATTGCTCAGCAATGTCCAAACTCCCGAAGAGGAAGAAACCGAAAGTTTGTGCAAGCTGATGACCACTGTAGGCAAGCAACTTGACCGCAAGGAAGCCAAGAATTACATGGACGCTTATTTCCAACGCATGAAGGAGATGTCTGTCAACAAGAAGTTGAACAGCAGAATCCGTTTCATGTTGTTAGATGTGATTGATTTGCGTTCCAACAAGTGGGTTCCCCGTCGTGAGGTTGCTGGTCCCAAGACCATCTCTCAAATTCACCAAGATGCCCAGAAGCAGAAGGAGGAAACTGCAGAGATGCTCAAGAAGACTGCCAGTTCCGGCGGTAGATTGCCTCCCATCAACCAACAGCTTTCTCGCACCAATTCCGAACGCCGCGAGAGACGTGGACCTCCTGGTCAAGGTCCTGACGGTTGGAACACTGTTGGAAACGCTCCTTCTTCTCGCAAGACCGGCGATTTGACTGCCTTTGGTAACTTGACTCGTAGCAAGAGCGGTGCTAATGTCAGTCTTGGCCCTGGTGGAGGCGTTTTCGGTGCCTTGGGCGGTGGCAGCAAGGGATGGAAATCATCTGAGGCCAAGGGTAAGGAAGAGCCCAAGCCCAAGCCACCTTCTGGCAACATGTTCAGTGCCCTTATGTCTTCTGAGAGTCCACGCAAGGAAGACAAGTCCTTTGAGCGTAAACCTTTGAACCTTCGCCCTAGAAGCAAACCTGTTCCCGAAGAGACCAAGGCCGAGGAAGCCAAGCTCACCAAGGAGCAAGCCGAGCCCAAGGTCAAGGCCATGGTTGAAGAATACTTGTCTGTTCAAGATGTTCCCGAGGTCATCACTTGTATCAAGGAGCTCGGTTCTCCTGAGTTCCATTCTTTGGTTGTGTCCGAGTTTATTAACGAAGCTCTGGACAAGAAGCAGAAGGATATTGATGCAGTGATCAAGCTGTTCAAGAAGTTATCTTCTGAAGAGGTGATCAGCCGTGAATCTTACGTTGCAGGCATCCTCGAGGTTATGGAGTTTTTGGAGGATATTGCCATCGATGTTCCCCAAGCATTCAACCATATGGGTGCCATGATGGCCGGAACATCCATCGAACTAGAGGATCTTCCCAAGATTCTCGAGCTTCTTCTCTCCTCTCCTGGTATCAACCCACCTTCGAACAAGGTGCTTGGTGAGTACCTCAAGCGCCTATCGTCCGACATCGGAGCCGACGCATTGACCGAAAAATTCCAGAAGTCTGGATTGGAATGGAGCAATGTGCTGCCCAAGGCGCATCAAACTGACGAGAAGATAGAGGAGTTCCTGAAGAAGAACGAGTTGGAGTTCTTGAAGACGAATTAGAATCCCCCAGTCACAGAGAAATCGCAACCCCCAGAAAAGCCCACCCGTGAAACGAGCCAAGCCGCCATATCTCGACATTTTCTTACGTATCGAATATCGATTGCTAATAAACCCATATAACTAGTACTTGTCTCTTCCTCACAATACTCCCTCGCTTCCCTCGTCCACCTCTCGCCAGATGTGATTATTTTGTTTATTGTATTTTCCTTCTCACCCCACCCCACTCCCTCCCCTTCTTTTTTCCTATATACATTGCCACATGCCCTCTCTTCCTCACTCATGTTATTCCTACGATTATTTTCGTAATTTCCATATAAATATGAAAATCAAATGAGTACGATCGAAGTTCACCTCAAAATTAATGTTTAGTTCAAGGTTGCTGATGGGATGGTGGCAGGACTGCGGGTACGGGTGCTGGTGCTGGTGCTGGTGGCGGTGACGATGACGGTGAAGGTCGGATAGAGAGTGAGAGGACGCGCAATTATAGGGGAACCGAGGCAAAAATCGGTTGGACATTAGTGGTCAACCATTTCCAATATATCTTTCACATACTGCGTGGTCGTTCTAGGAGTCAGCTTTCGAGTCAAACGACCTGGTCTTGGTGGTAGTGCTGGGCTTTGGAGGCTGGAATTTGCGGAAGAAGGGTTGGTCACGTTTGGTATATTGGAATTAAGTACGGGCGAGGGCGTTCCTGACAGAGTTCCGCCCCGGACGGCAGGTGAGCGTCGGATGTTGAGGTTCAACACTCCCATGTGCAAGCCGTTACCATCGATATCGATGCCTATTAATCCGGAATCCCCTTTGACATTTGCTCCTGTGGTGTGGGTTCGACTAACGGCTGGCTTGTTGGTAAGGGTGGGGTGGGGTTTCTGCCCAGAGTCGGGTGGGGATTTCTCGGATATTGTGCCCTGTGTGGCGTATAGATCAGCTAGGTTCTCGGTAGATATGGCGTCCGATCGGGGTGTGACAAGCGAACTGAAGTCTCCATCCGATGCTTTGGAGGTTGCTTGCTGAGCCTCGCCGCTAGTAGACGGGTGGCTGTTTGGCGTTACTTGATGGAGGCAAATATGTGGTTACTCACCTGATCGACACAAACCAGCTCTTTAAACTTACTCGTGTTTTCGGCGGAGATACTTTGCTGGGAACTCCATGCCATGGATGCCAGGCTGTTGGGCACTTGTGGAGAAGACTTTCGAGGAAGTGGGAAGATGGTACCAACGTGGTTCACAAACGCGGTGAACAGCACGGAGCTAATCAACAAGGTGGGGCAGAAGATTAACCCCAGATTGGAGACCGTCATCTTATTCTGCTTATTGTAGTAATCCAGACGAGCCAGATGTGACATCAACCAGTGAAGCAAATGATAATTTGGCTCTGGCAGCTGCTCTGCCACACGGGCCAGCTTTTCCGCCACATTCTCCATCTGCCTTGATCGCTCTTCCTGAGAAAGGCCAGCTGTGTGAGGTAGGCATGCGTTGAAACGAGGTAACAGATCTTGGGTGATGATAGGATCAGGTACTATAGAACAGTTTCGCTCGAAGTTAGCCACATGACGGGTTCGTAGGCTGGGGATCTACTTACACTCGCGGAGGTACATCTTCAGTAACGTCGCCGCCGCGTTGGGATCTTCATTGCTATCTAGCAAGTCCATATCGTTGCCTATAGGTATAGCCATGGCAAGAGGCCAGTGAGCATCACATTTAAGTTGACGTGTGTGGTAGAGCATACCTTCGTCAAATATGGCTTTGAGCCGAGTAACTTCTTTGGTGCTTCCTGGGACTCGATATAAACCCACTTCATTCAGGCCTACGACGAATGGAGGATTAGAATAGCTCTTGTTCAGGACCACATCACTCCTTACCGTTACAGTCGAGGTACTCAATGCACCTGATAACGACAGCAGGTACTGGACACTCCTTATCTATCCTCGATTGTTGAACTGCGATCTCAAGAGGTTGACCAAAGATTGGGCCTTCGCTTAAACGCCTACCGGCGACTCCGCAGCGGAGTTCCTCTAAAATAGCAACCATCAATACTCGAGGACTTTTGAAAAGGGATGTCTTTCGTCTCGTCTGAGGATAGGTAAGGCCTGTCAGGCCCAACTCGAACGAAGCAACAGCCAACAGTTATCTGAGGTATACCTTGAGAATTCCGGGCTTTCCACTTCTCAAACGCATCTCTACCGAACTTGGTCCATTCCGTACCCTTCTCGTAAGCCCTATCTTTGAATTCGAACCCCTTTGTTCTGGCCACTGTAGCCATGGCCGAGGTTCGTTGGGCCAGATTGATATCTACCAATTTGCTCCGATGTTCCCGTGCTATGGTCTGGATCTTGCTAAACGCCGACGAGCCATTTTCGTCTAGGTTCTGTTCGGAATCGATTTGTGCTCGTGAGGGTAATGGTGGCGGTAAGGAATGGGAGGGCTCCGTATCCGAAGAGGTGGTCAGTGTGGTTTGAGAACGCATCTTGATCGTTTTTGCCGAGGCTATTATAGGGCTTATACTAACGATGGGGGTACAACGAGTACTACTGGAAGAGCTAGGACGAGGTGGTAAATCAAAAGGCAGTTGTGGTGAAGGTTTCGACATAAAGGTTCTTTACAATGGGCGCTTGTCGGGAAACAACAAGGTGGCTAAAACAGGCTTCCTCCACTTTTCTTTGTCGGCCAGGGGAGAACGAAGAGAAGTTCCGGCTTGAGCGGGGGAATATTACTGGGAAGGGATGGCAGGGGTTTGGGAAAGAGTCGGACAGTGAGAGAAAAGGCACAATGGAAGACTGCTAAATTCAAGGCCTATTTTCTACGAATACGAGTGGCATTTACCCAACCTGATAATTTAGTTTGATCCATTTTTAAGGAAATTTGTTTAGTCACATCCCTACTTCAATGTGCTTGCTGTGGTCCGCACCAAAATAGAAACTTGTCTGGATAGCACGTACATGCAATAAGGCTCTCCTTCAGTCATGCCGTGGCGACCGAAGGATCGTGCATTTTCCATCGAATTTATTAAGTTAAAAATACACAACTCAAGACTACATCAAGGGGTCGGAACAAAGCCACTGCATGCTCAGAATACAATCACGGTTGCGATATGATTGTTCTTCATGACCTAAACACCCAGTCAATCCTCCGAACAAAAGGCTGCGAAATCCAAGAAATTACCTCAAACACCATGCCATCGTCGTAACCATTAAGCTCAGTGGACCCGAAGGGGTTCTGCCCGCTGGGTCCACGAGTGAAGATCACTGGTCGGGAGTTGGGTTTGCCGTAAATCTTCTTGATCTGGTCCCACTAGTTCAGCAGATATTAGTTAGCATTTACCATTCAATTGAAGGACCAGGGATATGTATTACGGGACTATCAGGGACGATAATATCCGATTCGGACGGCAAATCCTCCAGCGCCTCACACTCCGAGACTAGATAGAGTCTGTAAGTATTTGCCTGGTGCCATTCAGGAATCGGGACCTACTCTGATGTGAAAGCAGTTTGAATGGGCATTTTCTGTATCTGGTTGAGTTATGGGCCATCAGTGTATGGCACGAAATGCAAGGTGTGTGGAGCAATCACTAACTTGCCAAAATCAAAGTGACCAGGGAAATTGGCGTGCAAGATAATCTTCTTGCAACGATGGGTGGCCGCATCGAACAGCAAATCGAACCCGTGCTGAAAGTAGTTGTAGAAATAGTCGTTGGATGCTTCACCTATGTCGGCCGTAGGCTTGGTTAGTGACCCTCTGCCACGCATCAAGCATCCTTCGGAAATCTCACCGATGCAGTCTCTCCCGGCCTCCGCGCGCGAATGGATTCTCATCTTATCTTCCTGCTTGTAAAAAACCTCACTAGGCTGGCCTAGGTCGGTGATTACATCCTGCGCTGACGTTACATAAAGTTCTATCCTGGTCTTTCGGTCACCAGGGTGGCGAAGTAGGATCTTTTTGTCCAGCTATAACAAACATAGTTAGCACACCCAGCTGTGGAGATTAGCATACCGGACTAACATCAATCAGCACGCAGTCGACCACCACATTACACTTGTTGTTGGTATTTAGTCCAATCGGTAATGGAGGAGGGAATGATTCCTGCCAACTAGGCCCATAATGGACATAGACCCGGTTGCAGACAGGAGTAGTACCGTCGGGAAACTCCATTATCATGTCTGATTGTATCGATCGTTAATTCTCTAAACCTCCAGATACCGAGGATTAGACTAACCTCCGCTGGTGTATAGGTGCCTGTGTCTCTCTGGAATCGGGAAGACAAAGGAAACTCCCTGTTAAAGGAAGAGTGTCAGCTCTTTCCTGAAGTCAACATATGATGTGCGGTACTCACAGGATAATGGAGAGTATATTCCGACTTCTTTTCATCAAATTCTCCTGGGTGGGTAGGGCTTGGATCACGTGCATCAATGGAATGGTCGGATCTAGTGTAATACGAGCCTAACCTACCCAAATAACTTATACACCAGAAGGAACGTTGGCACATTGACTTTGGAGCTAGTAAAGGATAAGTTGAGGTATGCGTACGGTGTTGCAACAATATCCCACTGCCTTACTTGAAATCATGCTCTTGATAGGAGAGCTTAACCTCCTCCATCTTATATATCAGCAGACACTTCAACCTCTGCGAAGAAGGCTCGAACCGCAAGCAAATGCCGTTCTCCACCAGATTCAGAACTAAGTCTTGTTCCAAGGGTTTCTGTGGTCAGGAGGAATGGTTGGTTTCTAGTTGCACAGGTGCTTCGTGGAGGGTACGTACTTCGGCGTAATACTTGAGTTCCACCTTTGGAATCTGAGTGGCTTCTTCCTTGAGTATCTGAATGGCATCTCCGATAGGCATACCTAGGCCAGGCGCTTAACGGTCTGGCCTCAAGCTTGGGGAGAGCATCGAGATAACGTACCTAAAATGAATTTTCCTGCATGCTTGGAAGGTTGAATTTGGAGAGTCAACACTCTCTGTTGGTCAGGGCTTTCCATTTTCGTGGTGTTCGAACGGTAACGAAAGCTATGGGATAGAACTTGTTATGAGCGGAGTTACCGATTTAGAGAGGGAATTGGTTAATCTGATCCAGGCAAAAGCAAGTCACAAGGGTATCATCATCCTTGAAACCACACATGCATGCTGTAATTAGCACGTACTGCCATGAAGTCATACCACCTGGGCCATACATTCATCATATAGACGCAAGCAGAATGAATATATTATCCAAAAGTATATGGGCATTGTTGGGAAATGGATGGAGCTTGAGAATAAATCACCGCAGTCCACCAATATAATCTGACACATCATTCAATAAATACGCGGACATTTAATTGGTCATGGCGATTACATGTTGTTTTGACAAACGAATCGCGATATTTTCTATACTTCAATTTAGTCAGGTTGAAAACACTTCACTTAAATAGTGAATCAGCCCTTGGCTTACTGCAAGACAAGAATGGACGATCTCAGTTACCTCGAGCCCGGTTTCGACCCCAACTCCGTAAGGGTCGTGGACTTGCGAAGAATACTGTTCAAGCATGGGATTCCCTTCAACGCTAATAGCAAGAAAGCAACCCTGATAGAGCTCTTCGATACCTATGTCACACCAAACGCCGAGAGTTGGTTGCAGGAGGCGAAGGACGTTAGGCCAAGCAATAGAGGCATGATTTTTGTCGGTTTCGATAAGGTATTTACTTCGGATCTAGTGCTTTCGACGAAGCAACTATTAACCAACTCCTCTTCAGGATCCCGAGCGCACTTCACCTTCCCCGGCCCGCCCCACGCCGAAATCTCGGGGGCGTGTGGTACGTAGAATCCACCCTTCTCTTGGCCGCCATACTTTACTTAATGAGCCATTCGTTCTGCAGAGATCTGCCGTTGAGAAGTTCGAGCTATTGAGTTCCGACGGGGAGTCGTCACCTCCTCCTCGGCAATCCACAGTTAGACGTAAAATCAAGGTAAGCCAGTCTTTTGACGTTCGTTGTTTCTATGGGTAAATGCTCACCAACTTGTCAGACCAAAACATCCGCCGACAAATCCTCCGTTCTAAGCTCAGAGGGGGAAAGCCTACCCTCGCGGAGCCACCTGGTATCCCGTACCCCCAGTGTCGATGACCCTGGATTTAGCTCCGACGATTTTTCCCCGCTTCCAAATACATTTTCTCACCCAGAGGTTCGTATTTCGTTCAGTTAGATTCAGTGGAAGGAATATTCGCGTATTTACCGCATTCATCTAGTTAAATACGCCAGAGCTTGGATCAAATGCTCCGAATCTCTCCAAAGCCGAACAGAAAACCGTAGAAGAGG
Source organism: Basidiobolus meristosporus CBS 931.73 (assembly GCA_002104905.1). Classification (NCBI taxonomy): domain Eukaryota; kingdom Fungi; phylum Basidiobolomycota; class Basidiobolomycetes; order Basidiobolales; family Basidiobolaceae; genus Basidiobolus; species Basidiobolus meristosporus. Next base: position 1,731 of record MCFE01000570.1, on the reverse strand, counting down.
TAAATCCTATCTGTTTCCAATCCGCCTCTCGGGTGGAACTAAACGATTACCATTCACAGGCGGCTGATCCTGGTGTGTTTTCGGACGAAAATCCATTCCAAAGCGGAGGCGAAACACCGAACGTACGCAAGAAAAAGAAAATCAAGGTATGCTAGAATCAGTTGAGTCCTCTTCTGCAGTAGTGTAACCTTCTCTAGACCAAGAAAATATCCAAACCTGAGCCTAAGCCAGATTCCCCAACTACCAGCAATGCTGAACCAATAGTCACTCTGAACGACCTCCCTAAAATTGAAGTCACTCCTCAGCAACCATCCATCGCCAACGCCGCAGGCCCCCAAAAGTTTATGAGCCCTTCCTTCGCAAGAGTAAAGCACGAGCCCGAGAGCCAGGTCGAGCCAGAAGTTGTAGTTAGGCCCAAGAGGCGCACGCGCCGTCGTCGCCACCACCATCATGAGCCTCGAGTAGAATATGAGTGGAGCTCTTTGTGGATCTTTTTAGGGCTGGTTCTGGGTGCCTATCTCTTCTGGTTACGCCAGAAGAACATGGCTCTTGGGTATTGCGAACATCAGTCCGATGCAGGTAAGCGTTGCTTTAGTGGGTTGACGTGTTTACAATCCTAACTTCTAGTCCATTAGGTCTACCCGAAAGTAAACTGTCCATCTTTTATCCACAATGCACCCCATGCCCGCCTCACGCCGTCTGTCGAAATGGAGAATTCGTGTCATGCGATAGAAACTACATCCTGAAAGCAAACCCACTCGTGTCCGTGGTGAACCCTTTGCATGTAAAGTGCGTTCCTGACACTGTCATGCTGGCCAAAGTCGACTCCACCGTTGAGCTGGTCAAAGAAATCCTTGCTGAGCGCGCAGGCCAAGCAGAGTGCGATACAAAGAATAGCATTCAGGCCGAGATGTCCGAAGTCGAGTTGAAGAGGTTGATAGCAAGCAGCTCCCGTGTGCAGGATGGCGAGATCGAGGAGATCTGGTCATCGGTGCTTCGCGATCTTGCTGAGCAGCAGCAGCGCGTCAGAATAATGAGCGATACGAATAGCAAACAGTTGTACTTCCTCTCGCTGGATCCCAAGTATCCCTTGCAGTGTCGTCTGCGCAAAGGGTTTTATTCCTTTTTAATCGGTTACCTAAAGGAGATCGGTGCAAGTATACTGGTGGTGGCCACAGGAATCTACGCAATTGCTCGCTACAACAGTAAGTTTGCCATTCAGCGGCCGTCGTGCATCAGCTACTGACTTTTTTGCCTTTCAGCTCACTTCAGTGAAAAGGAGCTGGTACGTGACCTGGTACAGCAAGTGCTGGTCCGGCTGGCCGAGCAAGAGAATCTGCACTATGCAGATCCAGTCCAACATCCACTAAGTGCAGTGTCCGTGGTCCAGCTCAGAGATGTGCTACTCCGCTCGATGCACAACCACGTGCAACGCAAGCATATATGGGACAAGGTACGAAAAATCGTTGAGACGAATAGCAATGTCCGATCTGGTGTGACTGAGATTCGCGGTGAGCCTCATCGTGTGTGGGAATGGGTTGGCACTTCGATCAGCCCGAATCTGGTGAGTGCGCTACTATCATCGTGTCGTTTTTACTAACCAAACTCTAACCGCATTGTCTAATTCCAAAGAGCGATAGCCTGTATCCCAAGCTGAAGGAGGACCAGAGCTTTATGTCTGACGAAGGGATGTTCTCGGACGATTAGCCGCGAGTCGTGGAAGGAGTTAGT